>QNGE01002719.1:0-52526 GCA_008508345.1 Paragonimus westermani
TGTGAACCACTGATGTATTGCTGTCTATGGTGATGATGATGCGTTGACCACAAGTTATTTTTAACCAACACCAGTTTTAGACATCGTGCGCGTCGTTGTTATACCTGCGGCCTCACTCTGATTCTTATTTGGTGTCAGCCGTTCCTCACGCAATCTGCTTGGTTGGGCTTATGCACTGCATCAGTCCAAAGAACTATGCTGAATAGGAACTCAAGGTCCTTCCAGGTGTAACTCCATCCGACAGGTGAAAGTGCGGAAGTCAAACGAAAAGTAGGTGTACTGTGAACTGCATTTTACACTAATGACCGTAGGAATGCTCACGTACTGAGGCACGATATTATGAGCACACAGCAGCACTGTTGCCTTCCAATTTAGGAAGAAGGGGTTATACAAGGTAGCCTTGAACAAACAGCGCTCCGATCGACCAACAGTTGACTGCAAACGCCGACGTATTGTCCAATACGGTGGGAAAACGGTTGGTATCACTTGGAATCTTGGTCTAGGTTTGAATACACTCAATGCACGCAACAGTGATCAGAGTCAAACATTGATTTCTTATTCATTGCTCCCTCAGGTTAATTAATTCTTCACCACAAAATTAGTCAGACTCACCAGTTACTAGATCCGAGTAGGATCCCACAAGAAAACCATCCTATTTTCTCGTAGGTCACACTTTCGAGTCGGAGAGTCGACACTGACGACCGGGAAACATCAGATGCTATCGTTCTCACACCAATGACATCATTCACCCATTACGTCTCCCTCCATCTCTTCCGCGCCTCCCCCCTCACTTCTGTATTCACCGCATCCTCCGGTGATAAACTCCTTCTAAGATGAATAACGAAAGTCGGCACATCCCATGTCCACACACTCCGACAAGTACTCCCGTTATTCATTTGTGCTCACCTCTAAACAACTGTCGATCTATGCGCTTCTCTTTCAACGTCTCTGGTGACGCCAAAACCAATTCTCGTGATCGAGTATCACTTTACAAAGTGCGAACTGGCCGCGCTCACCCGACCATGTTTCTCACAGGTGTATAACACTAACCTTATTGAGCAACACCCTTTCTTCTGAGGTCGTTGGCTTCGTTCCCGGAAATCGTTCCAAAAGATTGCTAGGGTCTCGTTTACCTAACGTATGGTTTGACCGGTAACCTACGTACTGAACTGTCGAGAATGTGTGTTAGCCACAGTTCGAGTGACGCACTTCAACACAAGAAGGAGCATTATGTTACACAGATATGTCTCCCTGAGGTTCTCAGCCGTGGACACAACTCGATCACATAGCAGTCATTAGCAGGTGGCGCCACTCTGTTGAAGATTATCGTGCATTTCGGAGCAATCACTTAGACTCGAATCATGTTGTTGTGCGTGCTCGTTTGTTTTATCATTTACCCAAAGGTCATATACTCCAAAACACAAGATAAGTAACTGGCATTCGAGAAAGGCGAGTGTGAAAAACGCTTGCCAGAAACAAATTGTCCGGTTTGAGTCAGATGAGAGATCTTAAAGAACACTGTGAACAATTCGCGGTAGCTATGTAAGTTTGCTACAACAATGTACGTTCCGAAGGAGCTGTGCAGTTGCGACAGAACTGGATTTCTGTTATATCGATTAACCTGAATAGGAAGACGACCATCGATGACTTAAACGCAAACTGACCAAACGATTGCGCAAAGACCGTGAGTACTATTTGATCGAGCGGTCAAAAGGGATGGAACGAACCTCTCTATTTGGGAACAGTGGAAGGCTTTTTCCTCCGGGTCTCAACTGTACTGGCAGTCGATCCGGCGTGACTGAGACCATATATGAAGGCGCTGGTTCATTTATCACCAGCCAATCGCGCCGACTTGACAAGTGGGCTGAACATTGTGAAAAACCAGGGCATGTGGACAACGGGCCCCGAATGGTTAGTTATTGCGTTCCAAGTGGCCTTCCGTCAGAAGCAGAAGTGGTCCCGGAGCGTAATTTGTTGAAGCGTAACAAGGCTCTTGAGCCGGATCTCTTCTCTCGTTAGCCCTTCGAGGAAAGTGAGGGAAGGCTAATATCAGAGCTGGCGAAAATCTTCCGAAATGTTTGGAAAACTGATGAGGTACCTCATGAGTGATGCTTATCAACAATAATCCCCGTTCTCAAAGTGGACCAGAAGTCTACGTAACAACCACAGAGACATCAGCCTGGTGTCTGTTGCGTCCAAGTTGCTCAATGGCCCCACATTACGTCGATTCACTGGGCGTGGAGGAAGTTGGATACGTGAAGAACGAGCGACGGAATTTAGAACACTGGCATCCTCATGTGTAGTCCATGGTTTCTATCGATCCGGTTGCCTGTAACGTTCTCTGCAACTGCCTTCTTCGCAAGGGAGTCCCACTGAAACACGTGAACCTATTGAGATCACTTTATGCCCACTCTTCATGAAGGTTGAGGGTTGATAGACACCTGTCTCGGGCGTTCATCACTTTTAGAGGTGTTCGTCATGAGTGTCCGGTCCCCATACTCCTTTTCAATTTTGTCATGGGTGACATTCTGAAACGTACGCTTGAGGAATCCAATGGGATTGGTGTTTAGCCTATTCCTAGCGCCAGACTGCTCGACCTGAGATATACAGATGACACTGTCTTACTTAGGTCCTCTGCCAAAACATGCAGATAAGACCATGATGAACAAAATGAGTGACTGGGTTGGTTTAGATGAAATGCGCTTCACATCTCCAAGGTGTAAAGTGTTGCTTCACGACCGGGGTATTTTCACTCCTAACTTATTCACTGCAGACAATCCGCTTGAGACTGTGGACTCTTTCGCATATTTGGGTAGCACTCTGTAGTCCGTCTGCAATATTGCTGATGAGAGACCAATGAGAACAGCAAAGGTACAAGTTGTCATTTTCAGTCTGCGTCATTTATGGTGTTGAAAGGACGTTCAGTTGTCGTTGAAATGAAGGGCGTATAGTGCTTGTATGTGTTCTGTTCCGCCCTGTGGTTCGGAAACGTGGCCTGTTCGCAGCGAAGGTACAAACAGGCTTGCTGCGTTTGACCATCGTCACCTCCGCCAATTAGTCCACGTCAAGTGGAATGACCGAAGGAGCAACGCGGCCGTTCTTCAGCGTTTATTTCGGGACGCTTGGGAGGCGGATTGAACTGGTATGCTAATCACGTTGCACGACTTTCGATGGTCAGGCCATGTTCTCTGCGTGCCAGGTGATAGTTTGCTTTACCGGACGTTATGTACTGTGGGAAGGCGTCACTTAAGGTGTTAATTCAGCTATTACATCTTGTTTTCATCTTGTGTAGACAACGGGAGTCATCGGGCAGTAGCTTTCATATATAAGAAAGGAGTTTGGGGCTCTTGCGGAAACGATGAATGAAATAGCTTACCCTTATTAGTTGCCAGGATTCTGGCACTCATTGCACTTCGCCGACTCATTGCAGCCCGGCAGACAAACATTCGAGAACAGACGGGGTTTTGTCATGGAATAGGACGTATCAAATTTTCACTGTCGGCTAGCTTCTGGAGCAGCGTCGTATGCACCACCGCCGTATTTCTCAACTATAAGGGTGTGTTCTATTCGACGGATCGACCTACACTTTTAAGGTTACTTAAACACAGAGGTCTACTGACCAATTTGGTGAACATATCGTCGGCGCCTGAATATGAATCCGAGACATCAACTCGTGTTAGGGTTTACGGTGAACTGCCTAACACGTTCAACCGTAGAGTCAACGTACGTCAAGGCTGTCCACAGTTTTCGTTTAGTTTTTATCATATGCGAAATAATGGGAGATTGTTTGCGGCACTCACAATATGCTGTCATGGACCTCCTACCTGGTGGAAGACTTCCGGGTCCGGATAATGCTGACGACAAGATGTTGTTTGACAGTTTTGAAGGAGCACAGACAATATTAGAAACTATTTTGCGTTCCGCTAAACCTTTTACAATGCGTTTTTCAGCCTCAAGACACAAGGTGCTTCTGCAAGACTGCTTTGGTTACGTAGAGTTAACTTTGGGCAGTGGAGTTATGGAGGTTTGTGCCCGGTTTGAGTATCGGGGAAGCTGCATGAGCGGCGGCTGAGATGTAGAGAATGAAATATAGGCGCACGTCTCTAAGGCTAGGGTGGTATTCACTAATTTAGGACACCGCTTGAGGTAGAAGACATGAACTGTGTTCAACTGTTTAACCGTCGATGTCTGCGTTTTCTCGCTCGCATCGGGTAGTACCAACGGGAAGCAGCAAAGATTTCAGGGAGCGGGTATTTGGCAGTGACTGCCAAGCTAGTTCTTTTGTTCAATCCTCACATTCACACAGACTTAGATGGTTAGCCCGTGTGGACGTATGATGGCCTGACGGCTATTGTTTTACTTACGGTTGGTTTCCATTATTTTCAGCTGTGAACTGTACAACTGAGTACTGCAGCTCTGACCGGCGTTGGTCTTGGCAGTGGTCCACAGAGTTGCGGAGTAGTAAGTACAAGACGAAGGAACGGAAGAGAAGATAATTCAGCATTATAGGAAAGAAGAGTCAACAAGTTTGCAAATGCATGCTAGCTCGTGACTACGGCACACTGTTAGGTGAGTGGGTGTTCCCAGCCAGCGATGTGGTTGTTCGCGAATTCATCAACCAGGTGGGCGGCACTTACTGACTGCTCAACATCATCATCATCATAGACAGCAATACATCAGTGGTTCACACTAATGCTTAACTGCCACACAATCATGAAGAAAAAGAAACCTTATATGTGAAGAGAGAAAAAGGAAGAAGATCGGAAGGGATCTAACTACTGGAAACAACTACGTCTATATTCAAACATTCGACATCAAGGTGCCTACACCTTGCAAACAAACGACCGAGCTGCAAGTGAGAGTAAGGCCTCATCAGCAAGACAGCTTCCTTACGGCTTTCACTGTCCTGCATCATTATATACACTCAGTTCACAGACAACTGGGCCAAACAACGACAACATTCTCGCTACTGAGCTCGATTAGATGCCATCTCACCTAGAGTCTTCAGCCACGGACTCTGTGAGTCTCGAGTCCCCCAGCCCGGGAGACGAACTCGATCTACACTGGCCAACCCCTCGGTGAACAACTTCATTTCCCTACGCCAGATCATTATCTGTCCACCTCGCACCTTACACCAGTCGGTTGCAGTGTCAGCGAACAGTGCTCAACGTGGAAGACGACTAGCTGACATCTTTAATACATAACCTAACCATCTAAGCCTGTGCAAACGTAGAGACTGGACAAAAGAACTCGTTTGACAATCACTACCAAACACCCGCTTCCTAACCTCCTCGTTACTTACACGCTGATGCCATCCTATACGGGCGATTGAACGCAGACATCGGTGGTCAAATACTTGAAGGTGGTTCACGTCTTCTACTCTGAGCGGCCAGGTCTTGCTGCCGTAAAGTAACACGGCCCTAACCGTTGTCTTATACACGCGACCTTTTAGCTTCAGAAAAATACCCCTCTGTCGCCAGAGATGCCTCAAATTAGCGAATACCACCCTAGCCTTAGAGATACGCGCTTCTGTTTCATTCCCTACACCTCCACCGCTGCTAATACAGCTTCCCAGGTATACAAACCGGTCAGCAGCATAATCAAGATCAGTCAGTCTTTCACCAGGTAGGAGGTCCATGCCGGCATCCTGTGAGTGCCGGAGAAAATCCTCCATTATTTCGTCCATGACGAAATTTTAAAAAATTGGTGAGAGCAAACAACCTTGACGTACGCCGCTCATGGTGCTGAAACTGTCAGACGATTCCCCGTAAACCCTAACCTGAGCGGAAGTCTGGGAGTAAAGTGCCGACAGTATGTTCACGTACGCACACCTGCGTTTGAGCGACTCTAAAAGTGTAGGTCGATCCACTGAATCGAATGCACCTTTATAGTCGAGAAACACAACAATTGTTGGCCGGCGGTACACATGACGCTGCTCCAAAATTTGACGAGGAGTGAAAATGTGATCTACACATCCCCGCCCATGGTGAAACCCTGCCTGTTCTTCCCTAATGTTTACCTCCCGAGCTGCAGTGTGTCGGTGAAGTATAATGGATGCTAGAACTATAGAAATGACTGAGGTTATCGAGTGACCCCAACTCGAGGGGATAGTTTCCGTCATCCACAAAAGTTGAACCAAATGAGTTAAAACCTCTAATAACGCCTCTCCTCTTTCTTTGAAAAGTGTTGGCACGAGGTCATCTGGACAAGCAGCTTTATTACGCTTGAGAGCCGCAATGCAATTGCGGACTTCAGTTTCAGTGGGTGGTTCCAAGTCTACCTACCAGCCACTACATTAAAAATGTGTGGTGGCAACGCAGCAGAAGCAGGAGACCAGTTAAATTAACCCTCAAAGAGTTCCACCCATCGCTCTAACCTTCTGGACTTATTATAGATGAATGTGCCATCCGTCTCGCTGCTAGCTTCAATGACAAACGGTCGCTTGGGACCACTGGCACGGATAAGCTTAAACAGTTCGCCAGTGTTTCCTGAAGCAAAAGCCGCTTCCATTTCTTTAACTTTCCTCATTAACCAAGCCTCACGATCAGCCTTTAGGCTACGTTTCTGGTTCCTACGGACATGTCTTCTAGACTTGTTATGTGAACTGCCAGGAGGTGTGTTCCGTCTGGCTTCTAACAACTCCAGGGATTTCTTCGAGATCCAATGTTTTATCACTCCGTGTACCCCCGTGCCGCATGCTAACGTACCTGCTTCACGAATGGCCTGTGTGATTTGGGTCCAACAGCAATCAGGATTTTCGGACTGAGAACTGCTTAGGCAGATTTCTAACCTGGTTTGCTACTTGTGCTTTACCGACAGTATTGTCAGTTTCTCAACAGCCAATGGATTCTTGTCGGTGGGGTCGTTGTTCAGCAAAAGTGAGTACGAAACGACAAAGTACCAGCACGTGATCTGAATCTAGATACGTGCTCCAATAAGAACGACAGTCCTGAATGGAACCCCGCCACCTACAACTAACAGCTATGTGGCCTATCTGAGACTAGGCCTGATTCAAAGAGGGCGCCAAGTATAGCAATGACGCGCACGATGCCCAAAACTAGTGCTGGCTAAAAACAGTCTATGCTCAGCGCACAGCTGCAATAGTCGCCCGCCGTTGTCCGAGCGATGTGATGCTGTCCCAACATGCCACCTAAACGAGATTCGGCCTCACCAAGGCGGCCGACCTGGGCGTTCATATCCGCGGCCAGAACGACTATATCAGAACCATGTGTCGACCGAAGGAGAGTGGCCAGATCCGAATAAAAGACGTCCTTGACGTCGACGTCACTACAGTCCGTTGGACCATAAGCAGACACAACGAAGAGATTTCTGACGGTTTCGCGTCTAGAACCGACCTTAACAGAACCTGCCAAGCGGACGGCACAAAGTCTACTATTAACAGGAATCCAATCTATCAATGCGGCTGCAGTCGTCGTGCTGAGGACTTTACCTACTCCCGCTTGACCGGTAACGGCGGCCGGAGAGTCACCTGAAGTGTATAACGGGCATCGGGTAGAAAGTTCGGGTGCTGTTAATTCCATACATTGATTACTGTCGTGGATTCTAGTGTCCGAGATACAGCAAACATCAATATGTAACGAGTCTAACGTTCGTTCGAGAGCAGCCTGTTGACCTATCTGTTTTAGAGTATGAACGTTGAGGGCACCTATATTAATTTGCGTTCTAGGTCGAAGCACAGGACGAGAGAGGTCTGGGACTGAGTGGCGAGAGCTGAGACTTATCGGCACAGTGTTGCTATGATTAATTGTATCTGCTGTGGAACCTGCAGAGAAGCTATCAGAATTGCGGATCTGGAGGGGTCTGAGTGTTACATTTGATAGGACAGTGGGTGAGCGGTCAGCAGTGGCATGTTTTCGCCTATCCACCCTGCTCTACGCAGTAGACAGGGCGACCCGGTTTATACTGCTAGACGGCTGATGCAGTATGGAATTGTTTGTGTTGTGAGTATTCACGGTTGTATGTGGGCTGAGATACTGCCAGGACGCCCAGACCTAGACAGGAGAACGATTAGGGTTCTCAACCAAAGTCTTTGGCTCAATAGCCTGTACCGCAAGACAGCGGGTGGATGGCGGTGTACCAGAAATGGTGCTTTTTTCGGAAAGAGATACCAGCCGTCTTCCAACCTCCAACCTGGAGGACCAGGAGACTGTGGTTTGTCAGACCCCCTACCTGTTGGCCTGCCTGGTATGAGTAACTCTGTCCGGTTTAGCCCGAAAGGTCATCGAGAGGCACAAGCCGTCACACCACTTCAAGGTCCAGTCTCACCGTGAATGCTCAACGGGACGGTCAGATCTTTCCTAGCTTTTAATCACGTCATCGTCTGACCACTGTATGTTTTGCACATTCATCGGCAGCCACATTTTACAATGCTTATTAGGACAGGTACTCCGTTGACATACGGAGAACGTGGCCCAAACGGCGAAGACTACATTCTTATCACGTCGGTTGTCGGAGGTGAACTTGCACACAAGCTCTGACGGAATGCTGCGTTGCCTGAACAATCAACACATTTGAGGCTACCTAACTAACTTGTAATACGGAAAGTGTGTACACGCCCTTCGCACATATAGACCAAGTTTCTGAACCATGATGCGAAATTGAACGTACACACGCATTTTGCACCTTGTGCCCACTCAAAAACGGACATTTTTGCAGCGCCACAAGTGACAGTGGGTGATGACCGCACTACGTGCCATCTATATCCTCGTGGACACTTCACCAGGAATATTAGCAACTTACGAGGTGACACCACCAAGTAAAGGAAATAATCGTCAGTCTTCAACGACTTGTCTGCATTACTAAAGACAGGTTCAGTTCCAGCCCAATCTTGTAACGATATTTCACATTTTGAGGTTGCAAGGTGCATACCGTACAAACCAGCCGTACTATTTGATCGGTTTAGCACTGTCTCTGTATGTTCTCTGCGGAGGAACTAAGTACACTAGTGTCGTCCGTGTAATCAGTATCAGTTAGCTTACCACTTGGCAAAAGCTCCACTCTGAAATCCTCGTTGCTAGTGGGACACTCTTTGACATACAAAACACACTAAGTAGTTGTTCACAATCACATACTCTGCATTCACAGGGGACATGCACCTATTTCAATGAAGTGACACTTCTGTGGAAATCTTCTGCCTTTGCTAAACATCTAGCGTGTGCACTTTTCTTTTTTTGCAGTTATGGCTGTTACCGTTTTCTAACAGTAACTTGCGTTTTTACTGTCTAATTGAAATGAGGCACTTCTGTTGTCTCCAGTGCTATCCTACTTCTTTGACGATCGTCAGCCAGTGGTCCTTAAGAGTAAGTCTTTTCCCTGGTTATACGAGCAGGTTATACCAACACTTCGTTTGTCTCATTACTTACAGTGTATGTGGATTAGAGTTATGCTTAGCTGGTTAGTACTTTTTGAAGTAAAGATTCAACTTGTTTCCACTTTTTCACTGGTAAACCACTTACAAGTACTTAAACAACTTTTGGCACAGTGATCACAGCCTTAGGAAACAAGATAAGTATGTTGCAAAATCAGACGACGCATAGTAATAGGTGTGTGCACAAGCAAACCTCAGTATTAGAGCCACTCTCGGACAACACCCTCCCTCTCTGTTAACCTCATTTTATTTTATATAAACGATCATTCATTTCGCTGGTCTTGCTAAGTCAGAGGTTGGTATGAATGTATTCATTATCGGTAGACCGTTGTTTTTGTTCTGTTGTATCGCAACTGGTGGGTCGTACACCCCCGGTTGGCGTTTCTGCTGTTTGATCAGGACTTGCCTCTTGGTCTCTGTTGGTGTTCATCGACGCATCACAAGTCGACGAGGATAGAAATACGTTGTGACAGATGGCCGGTTGAGAATGGGTCGCCACTGGTGAGGTAATTTGTTTTTCACCTTCCGGATGCCATCCATGTACAGAATGAACGCCTCATTGGCTGACCGCACCTGTTACAATAGTACGAAAAAACATATCTGTCTATGAGTGAACCAAGTAAGCGTTCACCACAGAATGCAGATTTTCCGCTCAACTGTGGCTTTAAACGTTTTTGCGTACCATTCGAGCAAACGACCAACGCTGTTTTTTACGTTAGGCTTTTTGTACCGCCATCACATAGGCGGTCCATTTGCTTTCCTTTCCGTGAATGGCTTGTGACTAGCGGGTTAGCAGCAAAATTGTCCCTTCGAGAATGTGGTGTGTACGCGCACAACTATGGGCTCGTTTTTCATATGCTTTGTAATTAACAAACTGCAACATTTTCTTTCTGCCCGATCTGTAATCAAGGGTACATATTTGACACTTGCACTCTCGGGGGCTACCATCTGGGTGGGAGATATACGTTGGATTTCAGCCAGTTCGTTGCCTATCCCTCTAACAGTGTCGACTCTTAGTAGTACCATTTGGAGGGCACTGCAAAATGGTGTTACTGTCAGGTTTCGGTCGTATTGCTTCTGCACCGACGTCATAAGCGTTGTGTAGCTTGGATCGTTATTTCTAGTGGGTAATGGGTTGTAACGATTTCTTAGTTAGCAATGAAGTAAAATCACCATCCAGTAAATCAGCGGCAGCGGATTACATTGATATCCCAGAATGTAATCTTCGCAAACCGATAAGTTCCTGGCTCTAGACCTCGAGGCTGTGTTCTCTAATCTGGTTCCGTGGCGTGAATGCTATTTTTTGATCGATTTCTCTGAAGTAATGTCAATTGCCTAAGTTGGCCAGCGATGCCGCATGAACCCCATCCGTTTGTCACGAGACACTTAGATTTTGACGATAAGAAATGTTCCCAGTTTACTCTGCTCGTGACTTTTCAGATCACCTTTACCTTTCATTCTGCTCATTCGTTGACATGCGCACTGAAGTGTATGTCCACTGTTTTTATTAGGCGGCTAATTACTTATTAGCAAAATATTAGCATTTATCATCTCATGATCCCGCTGCCCTAATGTACTAGATAGAAGAAACGTTAAGGTAGCGTGTGAACTTTTTGAAGTTTGAATTGCCTGTCGTCATCAATGGGTGTAGATTAATACACTCTTTTCGTCTGCTGCAAACATTTCCTATCCTTTCTTGACGATGTCTCTAAACTATACGCTGAAACACTCACGCACTGATGATGTCACCTCGTTTGCAACCTAAATGCCAAGCTCGGCGAACATATCAATACCGATGCCTCTAACCTTTTGGGTCTCCACGGTATTAATGACGTAAATAATTCTCTTTGTGGTCCTTGTTTCTTAACAGTACCGCTGCTTTATTTTAGTCATTTTCAGCATTGTTTGAGCGGGGTTCACGGTCTATCAGTTGTCCTCCGTTTGAGTCAGTGCGTGCACTTGCTACCGTACCCTCAAGAGGTCCTGATTCACAGCTAGTTGGTCAGTGCAACGTCGATGCAGATGGCGAATCAGTTCCTCGTCACGTTCCCCTTGCTTCGTCAATCCGACGTGCGTGTTCCGGGGTAGACGAACTGCGTCAGGAATTCCTCAACTTCTTTCGTTCCAATTACCACACCGTGGTCTCTCCTGCAACGATCTTCCCTAAAAAGCATGAAGGCAGTTATTTCATCAATGCTGGTGAGCTTGACACCTGTTTGGTTCGGTGCCCATCCAATTTCCACGTGTTCTACTTTCATTCATTTTCGTTGATCTCTTAATGTGGGACTCGGTGCTCTTATGGGGAGCTATGTGCTGTGGATCATTTTTTACCTCCTTTTCATTGTGTACATGAAATCGCCTATGTTAATCCATTTAGTCAACTCCAGTGGAGGTATACTTTCCCATCTGTAAGTTTAAACTCCCCGTCTGGTCGCTTAGCCTTGCAGAATATGTCAGTTTCGTGTCGCAGTTGACTGACTGACCGTGTGATGTTGACAAAATTCTCTTTCAGGTTCTACTGAAGACCTAATAATTTAGAATTCGTTATCTCTTTGAATAAGCACCGCTTATAACATTGTCTTACTGCCTACTGTTCGTTTGGATTATGTACGTTTTTCTTAAAACCTGGAGCAACATAAACGGCACAGGCCTGCTCAGTCGTCACATAGGAACCCGAATTCCAGTTTTTGTTATTTCGTATACCAACACACGTATTTAAAGTATGCGGATGTGTGTGCATGTTGTCTCCCAAGGAGTAATTGAGGTATGCGTGATTGTCGGAACGCACTCTGTTTCGTTTTACGAGTTGTCCATTTGGACCCATGTGATACTCTTTTGCGCAACTCACAGGTTTCCTTCCACCGATACTTCTTTCCTTTTCTGTATTTTTGCAGGTATGAATCAGTTCAAACCGTTGTTTTTAGGTCAATCGGATACTAACACTTCTGCACAGTTCAACCACCTCCGGCGGGCTACTAACTCTCAGCCATGCATTCGTATTGGCGGCCGACACGACGATTTGAACGACGTTGGCTACGACCGCCAGCACCACACCATGTTCGAAATGCTTGGCAGTTGGTCTTTCGGAGACTACTATAAGTTAAGTCGGGTCCCACTTTATTCAAAAAGCCGAGTCAGCAAAATAAATGTCGTTTTCCTCTTCAGACCGATGAAAGTGGCCGACCTCTAATAATGGGATTACAAAACAGTCGGCGAATAAGAAATTTCATTCACCATTACGGTACTTCCGTGGCTCCATTAGTCTCCAACAAAATTTTTTCCACGTTGTGCCTGTTTTATTTTAATACGTTGTTCAAGTCAGGTCGGCCAGAGCGTGAGTACATCTGATAGTTGAGTATTCAGCCGCGTATACTCATGCAGTGGGCTGTTAACAACTGTTTATTTTAACGACCGCAGCACAAAAAAGGCACAACTGGCATCCCGTGTGTAGGTGTTTGTACTAGTAATTGTTTAAATCTCTGCAGACTTGTTAGAGAACATTTCGAATATGTTTGTCACATAGTGGATGTAGACGTTGACAGTATATTTCGCTGGAGATTTTCCCACAAGCTGCAGTGTGCAGAATGTGAACTAAATCATACACGATTCGACTTTCCTAATCTAAGGAACGATGTACGCCTCAAACTGGCGGTACTATCTGAGATGACTTGAAATCCCAATCATCGGCGTTAGTGTTGCCAATCACTATGCTGAGAGTGTTTTCTCAACAATTCGTGTTTTTATTTTCGCCGTGTTTTCGCTTTTCACATTCTTTCCAACTTTGTATTTGTTGCACCAGTGTCTGGTACATATAGCAGGTTACTGTGTCACGTGTGTACTAACAGTGTGAGGCCCCCCGAAAGGATCGCACTCTACACAGGAAACACAGATTAAGAATGCTAGTTATCGGTCACTGACTTTCACTCAGACTCTCATGGACAGCTCATCCACCGTGCACTCATAAAATGACTCATTTCGCACTTGATCAAACTGTCGTGACCATATTCGGCAGCAAGGGCGTGTAAACCGCATCGCGGGCGGTTGTTCTTCACACACACTTTTCCATCGCAGTGACCCGAAGTGATTCTCGATTTGTCTGTCCGAGTACTTCAATCTTACAACACCGTACCACACACAAAGCCTCATCGCTCAATCCACTTTTTCTCTCTTATCTCTTTTGGAGGAGACACAAATGCAGGATGCCTGAGTAGAATCCTCATGTTACTTGAGTGCCAGCACAGTCTACGTAAGGATACCAAAGTGCTAACAAGCTCATCCAGAGCACGACCGGAATGAAGTAGTTTTAATTCCGTTGCTTACAATAGATACCAGCCTTCTCTGCCAACGCTTATTCCAGGTTGACCACTTTTACACGTACGCCGAAATGGCCGTGCTTCCTCAAACGTGTGGTCCGCGAAAGTACAGTTCTCTTGACTAAGTTGCATACTTCTTTCCTAATTTCGACGATTTCCTACACGCCTCATGTTGTCAGTTTGCCAGCCTTGTTTGTGTTTCGTCACCATCGTCTATGCACACGGTGGCCTGAGACGCTAGCTGAGATGGAGGCCAGCCGAGCTCATTGATGTGAATGTTGTTGCTGTTTGGCCGAGGTGTCTGTGAAGTTAGTCCACTTAACGCGGGGTAGTGAAAGCCTTAAGTAATCTGTTTTGCTGATGACGCCTTAATTTCAATTACAGCTCGGTTTGTTTGTAAGGTGTGGACACTTCGATGTTGTATGCCCGAATATAGAAGTAGCTATTTTTAATAGTTAAATCCCTTGCCGTCCCTTTCTTTTATTCTCTCCTATTATACAGGGTTTGCTTTTTTCCTCTCGAGGTTATGTGGCCCTTAAGCATCATTGTGAACCAGTTATGTATTGCTGTCTATGGTGATCATAAAAATCATGTGTGCTGCGACCTTACCGAACATGGATTGTGTTGACGTCGCAGAATGCGACTGCGTACGAGTTTATTCATTTTACGCGGACGGGGTGTCTGGATTATGCCAGCCCGACTAAACTCTGCCGGCAATTTCGGAGATCGATCGTCTGCATTTCTCACCATTTGATCTGTGAATTTTGGGAATATCTAGTGAATTTTCGGCCTCGTGTGTATGTTATCTGTTTTCTCTTGAGTCTCTGCAAAGATTAAAAGTGTTAAGGTGAAGCGTTGGTTTGCGGGTTTATATCCAGAACTCGCGTGATAGCAATCAGCCGTCTGTGCCGATCTGCCGAGCCCTACTCATCATCGAATCATGGATAGGGATAATTGCAAATTAAATGTCACTGACATTTGATCATAGCTTTTGCATTCAAATTGATTTTCCAAGTATTCCTTTTCAAATGAAACATCCGACTTGAGTTTTGCTTTTCTTAGAACTCACTGATAATGCATATCTAATGTTTGAACTCCGGCCATGCTTTTTGGAGGTAGTTGTGTTGTCCGCTTTGCCAGTGCCTTCACATTAGGCACTACCGCGTTATATCCGGGCACTCAGCCACGTTTGCCTGTGAGTAGCTACTATTTGCAAACCAAGCTAGTCAGACTTCCTGGTTTGTCCGAAGTCTCCGATTTGATCAAACCCACTGAGCATTAGTTCACGGCATTGATTTGTAGAAGGGGATTTGGTTGGTTTGAACCGAACATCTTTTCGAAAGAAGCTGACTGTAGTCAGATGTATTGGATGCTCTATTTCGCATAATAATGTACATTTTCCGTTTACTCATAGGTGATGCCAGTTATTTTCACAATTGGCCAATTGTTTGTTCACATTAAGCCAACCCGGCAGTATGTTCTCTAGTCTGTTTTTCTACATCCTTACTTCTGTCCGTTGATGCCACTGCTTTTCTGTTATAGGCTGAAGCTTGTGGTTACATGTGGAACTTCTTGACCAAGGTGCTGGGACTACCTGCCAATGCATTGTATGTGACCTATTTCGGTGGATGTTCTCGCCTTGGCCTCCCTCCGGACGACCAAACCAGGAATATTTGGTTGAATCTTGGGTAAGGCACCCGAATGGATTTTCTTCTCAGGATACGTTAATCGTTCGAGTGGTAGGCAATGCACGTCGTTGTGGTTTTTTTTGTTAACACTTCCTATCTTCTGAAGTCTGGTGTTTCTGTTAAACGTGAGCCGCCTGGATTATCTTCAGTAGTCACACGTTTTCGCCAAGCTTAAGCATGCTAACAGAACATTTACACCAGTCTTGTGAAATTTTGTTATATATTGGCTTCTCTATTTTATTCGTCTGATATCCGTGGTGCGCTTATGATGCCTATGTGGCGATTTTTTTCCACTCGTGAAATTTTAGCGCAGGTGTTTGTGGAACTTAAGGCAATCTTAAAAACAAAATATATCGAGTAAAGTGTGGTAAACTAAGTAATGTGTTTCAAGGTCAAAATTCGCCGAAAGCGCACGACCGTCTTCGTGGTTGTTGCCACTCATTGGTCATGAGTAGGCGGTGAATTGGACCTTATGTTAATGTAGGAACGGCAAATGCTGGAGGTTGTAGATACCACGCCATTTGCGAGATGGTTGTACCGTTTATCTCAAAAATGCATTAAACTTGTGGCGACAGCGCACACGGATGTTCTCACAAACCTCCGTGACAAACGGATAATCCATTTCAGTGTGTTGCCTGTGGAAGACCGGAGGTAGGATGCAATTCCTCCATTCCACTTTGAAATTTCGAAACTTCACGTTGGTCTTTTCTTCATAAGAAAAGCAATGTGAGTGATACCCAGACTGTTCTATTATCCCGCCAACCCCCCAGTGATTCGTTGTTTCCTAACAGCGTTACGTACTTGTCGAGCGAGTGTGTTTGCGAGTGTGTTTGTGTCGAGTCTAGGTGGACATTACAGATTAACCTGGCTAACATTCTGTGAAGAAGGAAACGAATCATTCAGTCCTGGGACCTGTATGGGTACAGTGATTTGTCGATAGGTTACTTTTCCATGTTCGAGTAGCTTAATCAACGGTGCTAAGATGTCTTCCATATATTGGCATAACGTAATTAAGAATAACAGAACTATCCATATTTGTCCTGTCACAACGAAGCTGGACCTTGACGCGGTGTAACGGCTTGTGCATCCCGGCTAAGCAGGACGATATGGTGACCACACCAACAGAGTTACTCATACCAGGCATGCCAATTGGTAGAGGTCTGACAAACCACAGTCTCCTGGTCCTCTGGGTTGTGTGTTGAAATAAGGTTGGCATCTTTTTCCGATAAATGTGTCAGTTCTGGTACACTGCCACTCACCCGCTGTCTTGCGGTGCAACCTTTTGAGCCGAAGGTTTTGGTTGAGAACCCCAGTCGCCCTCCTGTTTGGGTCTGGGCGTCCTGGCAGTATCTAAACCCACATACAACCATGAATACTCACGACACGAGTAATTCCATACTGCACCGACCGTCTAGCAGTATAAACCGGGACAGCCCTATTTTGCGTACAGCAGGGTGGATAGGCGTAAACATGCTACTATTGACTCTTCCCCTACCGTCCTACCATATTTAGCTCTCAGGTCCCTCCCGACCTCCATTTCTGATCATTACTGTACAAATAAGTCAGCAGGCCGCTCTCGCACGAACGTTAGACTCGTTGCATGTCGGTGTGTGATATATCTCGGGCACTAAAATCCAGGACTAGTCAACGTGTGGAACTAACAACATCCGGTTGTTGATCCTATGGTTGCCGCTGCCGGTCAGGTTGAGGTGGGTGTACTCCACAGCATTACGGCCGTAGCCGCATTAGTAGATTGAATTCCTGTTGACAGTTGACTGTGCCGTCCGCTTGGCTGGTTCTGTTAAGGCCAACTCTAAACGCAAGACTATCAGAAATCTACTCACTGTGTCTGCTTACGCTCCCACTGACTTTAGTGACGTCGGCGCCAAGGACGCGTTTTAATCGGATCTGGCCGCTCTCCTTCGGTCGGCATGTGGCTCTGATAGAATCGTTCTGACCGGAGATGTGAATGCCTAGGTCGGCCGCCTTGGTGAATCCGGGTCTTGTTTAGGTGGCAGGTTTGGGAAAGCATCACATCGATCAGATAATGCCGGACGGTTGTTGCAACTGTGCGCTGGGCATAGGTTATTTTTAGTCAGCACTAATTTTAGGCATCGTGCACATCAGTGCTATTCTTGGTGCTGCGTTCTCCAAATCAGGCGTGATCTCAGATAGCCGTTAGTTTTAGTTGGCAGGGTTCCATTCTGGACCGTCGTTCTCATTGGAGCACATGCTTGGGTTCGGGTCGTGCATTGGTACGTTGTCGTTTCTTTCTTACTTTTGCTGGGCAACGACCCCACCGACAGCGACGACTAGCTGTTGAGAAACTGGCTTTACCATCGGTAAAGCATAAGTACCAAACCAGCTTAGAAAGCTCTCTTAGTAGTTCTCACTCCGAACATCCCAATAGCTGATGGGCGATAAACATTAAGGAAGAGAAGACAGTTTCGCCCTGCCCACGGATATGTAGATCATATTTTTACCGTTCATCAAATTCTGGAGCAGCGTCATGTGTATCACCGGCCAGGAATCGTCGCATTTCTCCACTATAAAGGTGCGTTCGGTTCGGTGGATCGATCTACACTTTTGGAGTCGCCTAAACGCAGGTGCATGCCTACCAATTATGTGAACATGCTATCGGAACTTTATTCCCATACTTCAGCTGCGAAAATGGGGGGATGTCAGGGGATTGGATTGGACAAACGTGTCGATACGAAGTCAACTGGCGATTCGCAGAGGGCTACGGCCAATCGCTGTCAATAACGGGAGCAGATTGGCATGTCAATACGGTGGCCAATCAGAATGGCACGTTCCCTTGGCATCAGATTTTCGTTATAACGAGCATCAGAGTAAAACAAGTTGAGTGCGTCACGCATTAAAACAAGCGAGCTACAAACGGAGCCTAGCCGACCAATAGGAAAGCCAAGGCATCGGCGCCAATTGTAATTCCTCATTTTACTGGTGCATCTTGCCTACAAAATAACCAGTAGAAACTCCATAAGCAGATTTGCCTTGTGCTATAAGTCCTGCTTTTAATTTCGTTCCGGAAGGTAGCGACTTTTTAAGAAGTATCACCTTACTGTGAGAGTTTTCCCCCTGTCGAAGTTTCTCCTCTATCACTCAGGTGCCTCTGAGACGACACTGGGTGCATTCACGATTTATGAACATCGATGTTTACGCCTTTTGTAAGTATTACTCTTTTTATGTCGTGTGTGGTGCTACTCTTGTCAGGCGTTATTAACTTCGATCATCCTATTGTATAAGTCGAAGATTTAATGTTCGTCTTGTCTGGATAGAGTTGATATCCCTCCCCCCTTATCCAGAGGCGAACTTTTCAGGCAGCAACTGGCCTCACTTTCTCCTCGAAAATCGGTTGGCTATTCTCCGTATACTCAGGTGCGTTTTTAAAATACTACTCTTTTCAGACCTGTTAATCTTCAAAATTGGGAATACTTTGCTTTTACTGACTTCTGCTGTATGAGATCGTTGTGATTGCTCATCCATTCCCCACCATTAGTACATCAATGCCTCACTCGTACCACGGCATGTGAACACCATGGGCTATCACAAGCTCATAGGACATGATGACCTTACCAACACACGTCTGATTCACGCGTCATCTGTACGCATGTTTGGACCATAAAATATTGTGCTCCCTCGTGATGATCTAATGGTTTTGTCGCTGTGATTCTCATGACCACCTTTGTTATTTCATTAAGACACATCGGGCATCCAGCAACTTTTATTTTTTTATGTCGCATATTGGTTTTAGTTAATTTTAGGTTCAAAAAATAGAAACTTAATAACTGACCTCTGCAAAATTTAATGTAGAGTACTGTGTGGTCTTAGGATTTTGTCGCGGGATGTACATGTCATAGCCGGTTCAGCCAATGCCGCTGAAGTGCTCGTCGTGTTGGTTGCCTGTCTCAATCCTTTTGGTCATGTATTGTGACTGGTGAGTGACTACTCGAAAAACGTGTTGTTGTTACAACTGATATATCACTGTCTGCTCACTGTCTATGCCGAGCGATGAAGACATCGCTACGGTTTTTCTCCAGTGTTGTGGATCATTTTCTCACCCTCACCGTTATCGTTTTTATAGATTCCGCTCGTTCAGTGCTGCTCATGAAATTCTAATCACTGTTTCGTTGAATTGATGCTTTCGGTTATCGTATTGGACAGAAAACGATAACTAACATCAACACCATGCTGTATACCTTAGGAGGAAGTTATAAACCTTCACCCTAGATCTCTCAGGCGATACTACACAAATCACCATGATGTTCGCAACTTTATATGATTACGAAAACTACACTGGTCATTTTAAACTACCAAGCATTATCCAAGAGAAACATGAATCATTTGCTTTTCTCACCTCCCAAAAGACAGTGAAATTTTGGTATTTACATCCGTTGTTGGCAAAGCGATTCTTCGAATGGCCAGACTACCACCTTTTCACCACGAACTGGGGTATAGCTAACATTTGATGAGTGGACCTCCTTCAAATGGCGTGTACAACGTTACTGTACGTCTGTTGTGCTTCATTTCCTGCCATATGCTCTTCCCCTTTGTTGATCCTCTGCGTCAGCCTGAGCAACCGACAATGCAGTGACAGGGGAAAACCCGTAGGAAATGAACAGGAGGGAACGCTTCATATGTGTGAATATGGTGATCTGAGCTTGCCTCTGAACAACTTTTAGCTCGATGTTGGTAAATCATCATCATTTTAGTAAGGTCACCTATCATATCGATCTTTGAACGTGTGCACTCATGTATACTAAGTCGCGTTCTAAGTTGGCGCTATTCTGAATTCAGTGTTCATTTAGCACATTTTGAATGGGAACGATGGCCTTCTGTCCAGGAAACCAGGGAATTGATTAGCTGAAAAAGTGCGGAAATAACCAAAGCGTACAAATGTCTTGCACAATTAGTACCGTGGGCACTGCTGACAAATGATTTGGCTCAAGCTTGGAGTGTTGGCGTATCCCCGCGCCCATTTTACTCCATATTGATAACAATCAGTTCAATCTTATTCCTTTGTATAGACTCTTAAGATTTTTATGCCGTTGTTCTATACTCTTTCATTAAGTGTACTAGACCAAAAACTTTTGCCATTCGGCGTGGAACACAATTTCTGGCGTGCCGGACAATCCAGTGGTGCTGGGTTATGTGGCCCGTCCACCGAAATCCACGTTGACTTCCGTGGTCTGAGTAATCAAGAAGGTTTACGATGTGCTCGATGCTTGATAAACACATCCAGTCCGCAGGTGATGGAGTTGTGGAACTGTGTGTTTATCAGCCATCGTCTTCAGCCGAGCGAGGACAATGCGTTTCGTATGGACGTCTTGGAACCTTTGGAAAAACAGTTCGTTGATACCGGGATGGGATTGGAACGTTTAGCTTGTGTAATGCAGGTAGGTGACAGACGGTATTATGTTTGTAGGTTCATTCCAGTCGTTATCAATGTATCACGATTTGATTCTTCCCAGTTATCGCTGATTCATGTTTGTTAAACTGCACTAAAGTTTTCTAACCAAAACTTGACCTCTCTGGCTCCGTCGTTAGATGGCTTTTCGTATTTACTAGAAGATCACTGTGCTTCGTGCAGTGTTGTTTTCTCCTGACGGTGTGTTCAGCTTCCTTGATTTGTTTGACAGTTCTCTTAGTCGTGTTGTTCAACTCAGTTTTCATTTCGACTTTTACACCACGGCGCATTTGCTGCCATGAAAGGCCACACATTTCATAGCTTGTTATTCAGTTTCCATACTACCGAAAAACGTTATGTAAAAATTGACTAAGATGGTTTCAGGTGAAATTTGGCTACAGCGTCGGTCATTGACTGTTCAACCAGACACCCACCTTCCCTCCTTCAAGGATCTTATGACCTCCTTCAACAAAAGCTTTTGAAGCGGCATGTATCAATCGCATGGAGTAATACCTACCAGTTGAGTCCAACAAACACCTGCTAAAGTAGTTCTGAACACCCATTACCTTATCCCGCCTCACTCAATCGCATTATATGTACTGAACTCTTGATCTACAAACCTGTTGGATTCATTTCTTGTGATCAGTCAACAAAAGCACTCACGCTCACGGCACTTTGGCAGTACGTATTCTCTGTGTGTTCATATTGTGCATGCGGTGAATTTGCGCTTATACTTCAGCTCTGTTGATTATCGTATATGCGATTCTGCTTATTTTTCGGAACTATTCTATGCCTGTCTTATGTACTTATGTGCCAGCATCATAGCCGTTCGTGGTGTTATTTGTATCTTTCAAACTTATCACGGGGAAACGACGTTTCATTGAGGAATTACTTTTTTCCCTATCACCTACCATGCAATCTTTTTTTTACTCTCTCTCATCATTTATCTACGACAACCATACCAGTGAAATTTGATGGTACTTGCATAACAACCGGCAAATGTGCACTGTAGTGCACCAATCAAATACACGGCTGATGTGTTTTTGTGTGCGAATTGTCTTGTGTAGCCCCCTCAGTGACTGATATGACTTGGCATCGTAGCCACCGTCACACCTTCCAACCGTTTTATGTTAGTCATTCCGTCAAGGCCTGGTTCACATGAGTATCTAGCTGCCGAAATTTTCAGAGGTCAATCTGGTGCCGATTTAACGCTCCGCTAATGCTAGCCTCTCGCATCTGTCACACCTACGTGTCACTCGGGAATCAAGTGAAGGCCACTGACTCTCTTTCTAAACCGATACTCCAATTCTGATTTGCCTTCTCTTATTATCTGTGTAGTTCCCAGTTTCCAAATTTCGTCTGATACGAACCGTGTTCACCACCTTCACTTTCTTAACAGGGTGTCACATCTACGTATGACTCTGACGCATTTACTCCTTTACTCGAGTTTGTTCATGCCAACGCGACAACACCTTCCTGGACCCCACCAAAGTACAGCGGAGAATTTCTCCCGTTCTGCCGCCAGCATTCGTCTGAAACCACTGGGGAGAGCGCCGAGGCCAATCAGACTGTTGTGCAACGAAGTTTCCCAAACTTCTTGAGGAATTTGATTGCACCGAAGAAAGTGACTAGAGTGAGACGTTATGTAAACGCATCCCATCGTATATCAACTAACAGTCGTACTTGACCGTATTCTTTTCACTCAGGTAGCCATTTCCATCTGTACTCGAGTTTTGCTTCTGTTCATAAATTTCATTAATTTATTAAACCTTCGTTAGGACCAAGTTTTAAACTTTATTTTATAAAGCGGATGTGTTGGCCCCGTAGAAAAGATCGTAACAATCACTGAATGGAGAAAACACACGAGCCGGGTAGCATAACTAACCAAAAGACCCTAGCCCAGAGACTGGGACTGTCTTACTTCATGCAGATTTGTCGTCCTACACTTGTCACCACTCTGTCAATTTCCACGTAGTCAGTCGCACACGAACAGATAAGTATGTGGTAATCGATGCTTGGCGGGTGCAAGACATATCAAATGCAGCGGGTTCTTGAGCAAGGCTATTACTTTCAGTAGTCAGTAGAGTACGTTCATCCCGAGGACACCAACAGACCACACGTCATTGCTAACGAAGCGGCACCACTGTACGTCGCTTATGCTGTAGGGACATCGGTGGCCAGTGGCAGACGCTCTAAACGTCTTTTGCTTACAAGTAGGTTTCAGTTAATAGTTACTTTCGATCTTTCATAGAAAAACGGTTGACGCCTGGATTACACATGATGTAGGCCACGCTATCTGGACCTTGACCATCCGATTTCCTAAATTCTCTTCAGACAGTTCACTGGGTGGGTAACCTTCGCCAAATCTTCTAAAGTCCACCTCCAAAAGTGGATGTCAGCGTTAATTCCTGTTGGTTTTGCAAGTGTGTGACCTATACCAGATTGTCGAGTTGGGGCGGATCAACCAGGTTAGGATTTGCTTTCTGAAGCGAAACATTTTGGGTCAGCTGTCAGCTTGATATGCTCAGTATGTACCCATCTGCTACTTTACCTCCTGGTGTCATTCTAATGCACTGTGGTAGATATCTCAGAAATTTCATAGACTTTATTCAAGACTGAATCTTGAGTATGTTACTAACCATAGTTTTTAACCCTAGTGATTGTTTTTCACCGTTACCCTAGGCAAACGGACTTTCACATTAGACAACAGAACATTTCCTGTTTTGTAGACAATACATTCATTAAAGTTGAAACGCCTATTTAAATGCCTTTACACCCGCTTTCCACACCCGTCAAGCCGGCTTGCCCCACCATACAGTGTATGGAGCTACAAGGTGACCGGAGTCATTTTCATTCCACTGGATCTCATAGTGATCAACATCTTTCAGATACCGATCTCATTATCAGGTGGCATCGGGATACTGCCTATCGTCTTCTGGTCGACCATAGTCGAGCTTTGGCACATTCATTGGCTGATGGTTTGTTGCCAGGTCGACAGGGATTGGCTCTAAAACTCAGACAACTCATCCAGCGGTCTACACGGGCCGCGGTACTCACTGGCTTAGATCACGCTGAACGTTCCGTTTCTCTGTTGGCCATCCTGGTCGCTGAGGTTGCAAAGCGTGAAAGTCTCGCGTCTGCGTCCAGTATACCGGCGCTGCAAGGCCCAAGTGCCAGACAACCGAGCAGTCTGTCTTACGATGAGGTGAGGTGAATCTGTTTTCAAGCATCCTTCGTTTGGGTTACGAGGATTTTGGACGGATGCCTTGAGTTCTGAACACTATAAACGTCCAATTATGCTAGTAATTGATAACTTGTTCCTTTTGTTTAATGTTGATACCAACTAATTACAATGTACCGCGAAATTCTGTGATAAATGCCCAACGATTTTTATTTCATTCAACCCAAGACAATTAGTTCCATTGTACATCAAAAGCATTACTTATTTATCCGTTGTCCTTCTCGTAAAAAGACGGTACATTCTAGTCGTCATCCATTTTTCGAACACGTTACATCCAACAGCATCGAATAGTTTGGTTTTATGACTTTGCATAATTCATTTTTAGGTTTGATGTTCATTCAAGACCAGGTTTTCAGTGTACTCAGCTCAGTAAAGCAATTTGAATGCATGTACCTTTTGATAGAATTTAACGCTCACGTTTTTGTTCGCTAGATAACGAGCAGTTTTACCAAAATCCGTTGAAGACTATTCGTGTTTACTTGTGCGAACTAATCCAGTCCAACTAGAGCTCTTGTGCGAAATGTACTTTATTTAGCTACCTCTTTGACCGTTCTGAAAGATTCACCCCCAACTGATCCACTTAATGCCCACATTTTCCTACTACAGATGACGAATTTGGTCAATCAGGAAGTGCATGCCTTTATTCCACGCGTCCATGACCTGGAGCTGGCGTTCGAACGGTGTCTGGAAGAGAATCCGGACTGTACCCATTTGTCTGGTGAGTTTGAGTGTGTATAGACACACTTATGTACGCATGTTTCTGTGCATCAGCTCAGTTACCGTTTGCCATTCTGACGAGCCCTAACTTAATGTGAAGGGGCCTGTTGTGTTGACTCTCAACGAGCATGAATTCTTTGCAAGCACTCACCCATAATTGTCAACAAAGTAGATCAGCTTTCGCCTTATTCCTTGGTCTGTATGCGGCGATCGCTTGTACTACAGCAATATGTTAGAATAAAGGTAACGTGAACTCTTGATATGGTTAATGTAATCAACAGTAAAATCACTGATGTGGTACGTGAAAGCCACTGGTTAATATGTCTGCCTAATGGTTGAGAGCACTCGTGCCCGGAGTAACCCTCCTCAGTGGTTGAATCTGAAGGACACTTCCGCTCATGTGTTCCCACTACTGGGTTGTGTTGAAGCGCCCATGATTCCACTCGTAGTCCCAGTGTCCTGTGTACGCCCGAAGTAATTAGACCAAATTTTGTGAATGGAGGCCTGACATATATTCTACCCAGTCCTATGTGAAAGTGTAAATATCGAGCCAAGATAGTCTAAGACGAGCCATAAACTAACTACGAAAACGAGTTTCAAATTCGCAGAATGTGCTGGTAATATTCGGTTCTTGAATGGGCCGAACTTATTGAATCACTTTAACTCAACCCAAGTTCAGGGAGTTTTTTATGCACCTCATTGAATGAGTATTCATTACCTACACAATCACTTCTCTATCCAACACAACGTTTTTGAAAAATGTGTTGCTTCAGGTTCACAGTTAATTGTTCGGACACATGGTCGTATAAAATAGGAAAGCGTGCTAAACGAGGGTAACGAAAGGACCGTAGGCGCGAATGCGAACATACGTGGATTTCTACGTGAACCTAGTTGAATATGTGGACGTATGTCAGAATAAGGTGAACGATTAGAATCTTGTAGAAATATGGAAGCGATCTATTTACGTGCTTTCAAGTGAATGAATGAATGAGCATAAATGAACATGAGGCTGACCAAAAGATACTGTTGTTCGATCCGCCGCTCACATCAACAGTGGTGTAGAATATTCAAGGGAAAGAAATGTGACTTATGGGGTTTAAAGGAACGACTAAACGGAAGAAGAACAGACGCTATGAATGTAGGTACGCCAGTGACTGTGGCACAGTGCCGTCTCGGGTAGCATTTCTAACTGGCGTTTCGAGTAATCACGCGAACCCCAACCGGCCAAGTGACACCTGCTCCCTTTGCTCAGTGGAACCGTCGGTGCCTTCGTAGTCCATGACCACGTTTTTGCTTGACCACCACGCGGTCTTACCCAACTGCTATTGGTCACAGTATGTAATGCCCGATACGGTAGATGCCCAACTGGCATACGGAGTACCTGGCCTTAACCATTACAGGCTGCGTAACGCGATTAGTTGACCAATTCATTCCGCCTCCCAAGCGTTCCGAAATAAACGCTGAAGAACGGCCGCGTTGCTCCTTCGGTCATTCCACTTGACGTGGACTAATTGGCGGAGGTGACGATGGTCAAACGCAGCAAGCCTGTTTGTACCTTCGCTGCGAACAGGCCACGTTTCCGAACCACAGGGCGGAACAGAACACATACAAGCACTATACGCCCTTCATTTCAACGACAACTGAACGTCCTTTCAACACCATAAATGACGCAGACTGAAAATGACAACTTGTACCTTTGCTGTTCTCATTGGTCTCTCATCAGCAATATTGCAGACGGACTACAGAGTGCTACCCAAATATGCGAAAGAGTCCACAGTCTCAAGCGGATTGTCTGCAGTGAATAAGTTAGGAGTGAAAATACCCCGGTCGTGAAGCAACACTTTACACCTTGGAGATGTGAAGCGCATTTCATCTAAACCAACCCAGTCACTCATTTTGTTCATCATGGTCTTATCTGCATGTTTTGGCAGAGGACCTAAGTAAGACAGTGTCATCTGTATATCTCAGGTCGAGCAGTCTGGCGCTAGGAATAGGCTAAACACCAATCCCATTGGATTCCTCAAGCGTACGTTTCAGAATGTCACCCATGACAAAATTGAAAAGGAGTATGGGGACCGGACACTCATGACGAACACCTCTAAAAGTGATGAACGCCCGAGACAGGTGTCTATCAACCCTCAACCTTCATGAAGAGTGGGCATAAAGTGATCTCAATAGGTTCACGTGTTTCAGTGGGACTCCCTTGCGAAGAAGGCAGTTGCAGAGAACGTTACAGGCAACCGGATCGATAGAAACCATGGACTACACATGAGGATGCCAGTGTTCTAAATTCCGTCGCTCGTTCTTCACGTATCCAACTTCCTCCACGCCCAGTGAATCGACGTAATGTGGGGCCATTGAGCAACTTGGACGCAACAGACACCAGGCTGATGTCTCTGTGGTTGTTACGTAGACTTCTGGTCCACTTTGAGAACGGGGATTATTGTTGATAAGCATCACTCATGAGGTACCTCATCAGTTTTCCAAACATTTCGGAAGATTTTCGCCAGCTCTGATATTAGCCTTCCCTCACTTTCCTCGAAGGGCTAACGAGAGAAGAGATCCGGCTCAAGAGCCTTGTTACGCTTCAACAAATTACGCTCCGGGACCACTTCTGCTTCTGACGGAAGGCCACTTGGAACGCAATAACTAACCATTCGGGGCCCGTTGTCCACATGCCCTGGTTTTTCACAATGTTCAGCCCACTTGTCAAGTCGGCGCGATTGGCTGGTGATAAATGAACCAGCGCCTTCATATATGGTCTCAGTCACGCCGGATCGACTGCCAGTACAGTTGAGACCCGGAGGAAAAAGCCTTCCACTGTTCCCAAATAGAGAGGTTCGTTCCATCCCTTTTGACCGCTCGATCAAATAGTACTCACGGTCTTTGCGCAATCGTTTGGTCAGTTTGCGTTTAAGTCATCGATGGTCGTCTTCCTATTCAGGTTAATCGATATAACAGAAATCCAGTTCTGTCGCAACTGCACAGCTCCTTCGGAACGTACATTGTTGTAGCAAACTTACATAGCTACCGCGAATTGTTCACAGTGTTCTTTAAGATCTCTCATCTGACTCAAACCGGACAATTTGTTTCTGGCAAGCGTTTTTCACACTCGCCTTTCTCGAATGCCAGTTACTTATCTTGTGTTTTGGAGTATATGACCTTTGGGTAAATGATAAAACAAACGAGCACGCACAACAACATGATTCGAGTCTAAGTGATTGCTCCGAAATGCACGATAATCTTCAACAGAGTGGCGCCACCTGCTAATGACTGCTATGTGATCGAGTTGTGTCCACGGCTGAGAACCTCAGGGAGACATATCTGTGTAACATAATGCTCCTTCTTGTGTTGAAGTGCGTCACTCGAACTGTGGCTAACACACATTCTCGACAGTTCAGTACGTAGGTTACCGGTCAAACCATACGTTAGGTAAACGAGACCCTAGCAATCTTTTGGAACGATTTCCGGGAACGAAGCCAACGACCTCAGAAGAAAGGGTGTTGCTCAATAAGGTTAGTGTTATACACCTGTGAGAAACATGGTCGGGTGAGCGCGGCCAGTTCGCACTTTGTAAAGTGATACTCGATCACGAGAATTGGTTTTGGCGTCACCAGAGACGTTGAAAGAGAAGCGCATAGATCGACAGTTGTTTAGAGGTGAGCACAAATGAATAACGGGAGTACTTGTCGGAGTGTGTGGACATGGGATGTGCCGACTTTCGCTATTCATCTTAGAAGGAGTTTATCACCGGAGGATGCGGTGAATACAGAAGTGAGGGGGGAGGCGCGAAAGAGATGGAGGGAGACGTAATGGGTGAATGATGTCATTGGTGTGAGAACGATAGCATCTGATGTTTCCCGGTCGTCAGTGTCGACTCTCCGACTCGAAAGTGTGACCTACGAGAAAATAGGATGGTTTTCTTGTGGGATCCTACCCAGAACTAATAACTGGTCAGTCCGACTGATTTGGCAATGAAGAAATGGATTACTGATGAGTAGTCGGGGATTTGGTTTGTTTTCGAGTTGACCATCACTCACATTTGATCGCAGCCTTCACATTAAGGTAGACTTTCCAGCCGGCCTCTTTCGAAGAGAAACACCAGACTCGAGTTTCGCTCTTATTAGAGCTCTTCGGTAGTGCATAACCTGAGGGAGCAATGAATAAGACAGTGATGTTTGACTCCGATCACTTTTGCGTGCACTGAATATATTCAAACCTAGACCAGGATTCCAAGTGATACCATCGGTTTTTCCACCGTATTGGACAATACGTCGGCGTTTGCAGTCAACTGTTGGTCGATCGGAGCGCTGTTTGTTCAAGGCTACCTTGTATAACCCCTTCTTCCTAAATTGGAAGGCAACAGTGCTGCTGTGTGCTCATGAGATCCTGTCTCAGTACCTGAGCACTCTTACGGTTATTAGTGTAAAATGAATTTCACAATATACCTACTTTTCGTTTGACTTCCGCACTTCTTCCTGTCAGATGGAGTGGCACCTGGAAGGACCTTGAGTTCCTATTCAGCATAGTTCTCCGGACTGATGCATTGCATAAGCCCAACCACCAAGTCAAGGCAGCAGAGTACGTGAGGAACGGCTGACACCAAATCAGAATCAAAGTGAGGCCCCAGGTGTAACAACTACGCGCACGATGTCTAAAACTGGTGTTGGCTAAAAATAACTTGTGGTCAACGCACAGTTGCAACAGCTGCTAGCCACTATGCGAGCAATGTGATGCCATTCCAAACCTGTCAACTAAGCAAGGCTCAGTTTCACCAAGTCGGAGAACATTTGGCTATATTAGCTTGTAAATTTAGACTGATTGTACGGTTACTCATCTGCCGATCATGCGAGGAATGATTGAATTCATCACTTCTTGAGGGTAAGCTTCCTCCTTTTCAGACCGTGTATGGTACTCAAATGAAGTTTTTCAAAATATTCAAAAAGAATTTGCTTCGTGTTTTCGTACTGGGGACGACAAATTTGAGTGTGTACTGCAGGTTACTGTTTCAGAAGTGATCTATGTCTGATAGAAAGCGATTGGATTTTAACCCTGTGGTTTCTTTGTGGCGCTAGACTTGCAAGGAGTACATGAAAATTATGAGTGCCTTCGTTAAGAACCTAGTTGTGTCATTCCTTCGTGTTGGTATTGCTAACAGTGCTTTGACAGAAAATGATTTTAAAGTGTACTGGTGAGTGTAGATTGGATGCAGTGAGGAAGACTATGCTTGCTTTTTCGGCTGCGCAAACCCGAACGTAGCAACATCCGACCACGACGTTCGCATGTTTTAGCCTTTCTATTCGGCAAGAAAACTAAATTACAAATAAACTTCGTAAGAAGGCTGAAATGGTACTTTTTGATTAGTCAAATGTAGGTTTATCTGTATTTAGTACACTTTCTGTTCCTTCCGACGGACGACGCGTTACTGTGTTTTAGAATAGCTCCTCAGGGATCCAGATAGTCGTGCTATTCCCAATCTAGTAGACGCCTCTTCTCGTTCTTATTCACCATAGCCAGAAAGGATTTATTGCTTCACGGGCACGACACCTTAGCTCCTTCGTCTTTACTTTATATTGTCTATCGTCTGACTAGTGTGAGCTACATACCAGTATCGTCTCGGTTACCCGTTTCTCAATAATCCACCATGCAGTACACAATAGGCATTAATTGGATCGATTTATTTTAGAGCCTACGTCACCTTGAGCTATGTAGAATGGGTTATTGTTACTCTTTGCCTTACAACCTTGTCACAGCAATCGCCACGGTAACATTGTGTTATAATACTGTACTCATATTTATGAGATGCACTAATCAAACCTCTCTCCCTCATGTTCGGTTAGGTGAACAGGTCCGCGGATTAATTGACGGAAAGTATGGTGTACCCGTGTCGTGGGACATGTTGTGTGCTCAGTCTCATTGGGCTGGCCTCTGCGTTCCAGATGCAATTACTGAGCGTAATTCTAATGCATCCGAAGCTGGTGGTGCTAAAAACCGACGTCTTACCAATTCGATGCCCGGAACTCCCTTGGCCCGTCATTTACAAGATGCACATGTCCCGTTCACGGATGATTCGGCCAAGTACTCGTATGACAGAAGAACAGACGATTCAGCCTCATCATGTGTCAGTTATGGTGAGTACCGGTGATTCATCTTCCGCCTCTTTATCGAGGTGCAATCGCTGGCGATGGTGTTTAAACTTGGAGGCATTTTCCAGTCACTTTTGTCACTTACATCTTCATCCCCGTCAGATATCTTGTTTTTTGTACAGTCCCGTTTTCCCCAATAGAACTTCTGACATTTACTGTTCTTTTTTCGTTAATACACGCGAATAGTGATTCTTTTGGTACCGCTTGCTTTTTTATACGATACATCAGACTTTCCGATGCCGTCACGGTGAGACTGGACCTTGACGTGGTGTAACGGCTTGCGCATCTCGATGACCTTTCGGGCTAAACTGGACAGAGTTACTCATACCAGGCAGGCCAATAGGTAGAGGGTTGATAGTCTCCTGGCCCTCCAGGTTGGAGGTTGGAAGATGGTTGGTATCTCTTCCTGAAAAACGTACCATTTCTGGTACACTGCCACCCACCCGCTGCCTTGCGGTACAGGCTATTGAGCCAAAGACTTTGGTTGAGAACCCTAATCGTTCACCTGTCTAGGTCTGGGCGTCCTGGCAGTATCTCAGCCCACATACAACCGTGAATACTCACAACACAAACAATTCCATACTGCATCAGCCGTCTAGCAGTATAAACCGGGTCGCCCTGTCTACTGCGTAGAGCAGGGTGGATAGGCGAAAACATGCCACTGCTGACCGCTCACCCACTGTCCTATCAAATGTAACACTCAGACCCCTCCAGATCCGCAACTCTGATAGCTTCTCTGCAGGTTCCACAGCAGATACAATTAATCATAGCAACACTGTGCCGATAAGTCTCAGCTCTCGCCACTCAGTCCCAGACCTCTCTCGTCCTGTGCTTCGACCTAGAACGCAAATTAATATAGGTGCCCTCAACGTTCATACTCTAAAACAGATAGGTCAACAGGCTGCTCTCGAACGAACGTTAGACTCGTTACATATTGATGTTTGCTGTATCTCGGACACTAGAATCCACGACAGTAATCAATGTATGGAATTAACAGCACCCGAACTTTCTACCCGATGCCCGTTATACACTTCAGGTGACTCTCCGGCCGCCGTTACCGGTCAAGCGGGAGTAGGTAAAGTCCTCAGCACGACGACTGCAGCCGCATTGATATATTGGATTCCTGTTAATAGTAGACTTTGTGCCGTCCGCTTGGCAGGTTCTGTTAAGGTCGGTTCTAGACGCGAAACCGTCAGAAATCTCTTCGTTGTGTCTGCTTATGGTCCAACGGACTGTAGTGACGTCGACGTCAAGGACGTCTTTTATTCGGATCTGGCCACTCTCCTTCGGTCGACACATGGTTCTGATATAGTCGTTCTGGCCGCGGATATGAACGCCCAGGTCGGCCGCCTTGGTGAGGCCGAATCTCGTTTAGGTGGCATGTTGGGACAGCATCACATCGCTCGGACAACGGCGGGCGACTATTGCAGCTGTGCGCTGAGCATAGACTGTTTTTAGCCAGCACTAGTTTTGGGCATCGTGCGCGTCATTGCTATACTTGGCGCCCTCTTTGAATCAGGCCTAGTCTCAGATAGGCCACATAGCTGTTAGTTGTAGGTGGCGGGGTTCCATTCAGGACTGTCGTTCTTATTGGAGCACGTATCTAGATTCAGATCACGTGCTGGTACTTTGTCGTTTCGTACTCACTTTTGCTGAACAACGACCCCACCGACAAGAATCCATTGGCTGTTGAGAAACTGACAATACTGTCGGTAAAGCACAAGTAGCAAACCAGGTTAGAAATCTGCCTAAGCAGTTCTCAGTCCGAAAATCCTGATTGCTGTTGGACCCAAATCACACAGGCCATTCGTGAAGCAGGTACGTTAGCATGCGGCACGGGGGTACACGGAGTGATAAAACATTGGATCTCGAAGAAATCCCTGGAGTTGTTAGAAGCCAGACGGAACACACCTCCTGGCAGTTCACATAACAAGTCTAGAAGACATGTCCGTAGGAACCAGAAACGTAGCCTAAAGGCTGATCGTGAGGCTTGGTTAATGAGGAAAGTTAAAGAAATGGAAGCGGCTTTTGCTTCAGGAAACACTGGAAACTGAAACGTAGCCTAAATGCTGATCGTGATGCTTGGTTCACAAACACCTCAGCCGAACAACTAAACTGTTCATGCCACTGAGCTGGATCTGGCGCCATCTCACCTAACCTCTCCAGCTATCGACTCTGTGAGTGACGAGGTCCTCATCCTGAGCGACAAATCCGCCGCTCACTACGTCATTGAGATGGAGTGGCGTAGAAAAATATTTGCTAAAAGGGAATAAAATATATGTTGAATATGTCATGTTGCAACACCGTATAAAATTTCTAAGCAGCGATTTGTTACATTTCTAGGTTCCTAACCGTGTGGGTAACACTTATCTTGCTTACTTATCCGAATACCATGGTCTCCATGTTTCATTACTATACGGATTTATCAAACTGTTGGCGGTCTTAACAAATAATGGCCGGTGCTATAAGAATCTACTTTGCAGAGTGAAAATTATTTGGACATTTGCTCGTGTGTATGGCGCATCCCAAAGTTCACGCTGACGTACGTTGGCATTGCTCACGCGGTTGTCCAAATTGATGCTGGTTGGTTGACGGACAGGGATAGTCGAACACAGTACGTCTGCCGATGTACTCATCGCGAACGGACCACTTTTCCGATAAGCAGAGCGTTTGGTAGATGTTATAAACCTTCCTCAGCAATAACAACCGGACATCTTTTCGACGCTACAAATGGTGCAGGTTGGCACAGTCAACAAGCACATTTGCTGTCCTCACAAGCATCTCATAAGCCACGTTACTAACTAAAGACGTATTACCCAAGAATAGGAAATGGCCCGAAGACTCAGGCGGACTTCCTGCGCTAAGGTATATGAGAATGCCTCGGTCCTGAAGCAACGTGTTGAACTTCAAATGTGCGGGGCGCATTCTGAACAAATTAGCACAGACATACACCTTGTTTATTGTGGTATTGGTTGTATCTAGTTCAAAGACTAAACATGTCACTATCATCTGAATACCCTTGACGTCGGCCGATTTAATATAAAGACGAAACTCAACGTGGAGGTCGTTTGATTCCTCAGGCGCATCTTCCAGATTGTCGTCCATGCCCTTGACGAGCACCACTATAAGTGGTGGCAGTTGCTCATAAACTTTCACCGTACCTACAGAATGGGCGTAAAATGATTTTAAGAGGTTCACTTGTTTTTCTCGAACTCCGTTGTGACTGAGTTAGTTTTGGAGTAAGTCACGGGCAACACTCAGGTTTAAGTAAGCCGTGACTGTTGTCCACCATTAAACATGTCAGTGTTCTGAGGTCCTTCATGGACTGGAAGTGGACGCCTCAGTCGGGTATGGCCTGCCTTTTTGAAAATAGTCAGAACTGCTGACAGTCACTATTCGGCAGGTACCTTTTCAGTTTCTGAAACTATTTGGAACAGTTTTCTCAGTTCCGATATCAACCCCTCCTCGCCCTCCTTGGAAAGAAAAGGCGGGAAGAGACCTGGTATGGTAGCCCTGTTGGGTCTCGCTAAATTATGCCTCAGGTCTACTTCTACTTCCGGCTTTATGCCGTATGGAATACATTAGCTGATCACTCTGGTGCCGTCGTCCACAAGGTCCGGTTGGGGCAAGCTGTACTGTTCCACAAGTTGCCCAGCTCATCTGCTAAGTCTGTACAGGTGGCTTCTGATCAGTTACCCTCTCCTAGAATATGGTGTGGTCTACATCAACTTGTTCAAAGTGGCCACAGATAAAAGAAAATACCATTTTGCGATTCTCACATAGAACGAATATTTTCGTCTCTTTGCGCACGCATTTGGTCAGCGCATGCTCACATTGTTGGCGGTCACCGTCATATTCAGAGCCAGATGAAGCCGTGCGATGTGATGGAAACTCATTTCTTTCACACAGCTCCTCTGGGGTGTACCTCCTCACAATAAGTTTCCGTAATTACTGCGACTTGTTTTACGTGTTCATCGGGTATGTCACCTTGCCCGAACTGGACAATTTGTTTATCAGTCTCTCATGTTAGACAATTTCTAAACACTGTTCGTTTACTTATCTTGCATTTGCGGGTATGTTACCTTTGGGAAAACGATAGAATAGAAGAGGTATACAACGTCATCCAGGCTCAGGTGGTTGCTGCAAAATGCACGACAAGGTGTCACGACCTGCAACTGCCTGACATATGCTCTGGTTGTATCCATGGCTGTGATGCACCAAGCGCTCTGCACGTGACACAGTAATTCTTCATGTGTTGAAATGCAGTACTCGATATATGGGGACATTGAGGTGGGCATAGTTACAGCAGTCCGTTTTCAGTGCGTTTGCCCTGGATACCAAACCTACTTTCCAGGCGTTTCTCACCCGTAAGAAGACGACTGAGTTAAACATTCAAACCACTGACTAGTGTGATGACGTGTGAGTGTTTAGTTTGGTTGGGAAGGTCGGCGAGCTTGTCATGGAACGCATTTTTGGTGGTATCTGGGCTACTGTCCCGTAGGGCATACGCAGATACACCGACCATTCAATGTCTTTCTGATTTTTACGAACACACTATTGCAAATCACATGTAGTATGCCTTCCACTGACGTGATACGTTTAGCGTTGTGCCAATCCACACTATTCGGCTGTTTTTCTGTGCCATTCTACAACTATATGCCATGATTGAAGCGTCAAGCCGTAAACGAACCGAATGGATGTCCGTCATTCAAGTTTGGTTGTCCACCGGAATGACATTGCAGACGCTTCTGCTTCCCAACCGAGCTTTCAGTCACTGTACTCATTTGGTTCGCTCAAGTTTGAACTCGTTGATATGCGCGTTTCTACTGCTGTTCGAGTAGGCTGTGCGGTCTGCCTAATGGCGTTGTTGATCTGCATTTGTTTTTTGTTAATTTGTGCTTCGTGAGATTGGCGTTACTAACGACGGATACTATCACAGAAGTCTGGTTTGATAGCGTTTGATGTGCCCAACCGCCTAACCAAACGGTACCGCCATTAACGGAATGGTGTGTTCTTTCAGAGTGTATTTGTGGATTACGTCTTCACCACCAGCTTTTCAGTGTCTAGTCAGTTTGTCACTTTATCATATTTGCCACTTCGAATCTACTGTTATCATCGTCCTTTCATGCATTGTTTAGTTGGAGGTCTGATTGGTTGAATAAATAGGTCGTCGCGTGTTTTTGTTCCAACACGGTCGCACAAACGGGTATTTTCGAGAACTCGGTGAATTCCTGTCAGGTGATTGTTCAGATTTCTGTTACTATCACTATTTTCAAGAAATGTTCTTCGGTCCCAAAAGCACCGCACCGTAGACGAAGTCTATTGACTTGGTCATATCGCGCCTTTCGTAAGTTTCTCTTCGCCTCCTTGTTTGAAATGAATGTGTGATAGGCACTGCGTGAGCAGTTAGACTGGACACTCATCCTCGTCGTCACATCGAGACGCGGCGTGAGGGCATTCGCACCTCGATGACCTATTAGGCTAAAATGAACACTCTGGCGACCACATCGACAGAGTCACTCATACCAGACGGACAAGTAAGTGAGGGTCTGAAAAACTACAGTCTGCTGGTCCTCCATGTTGAGGGTTAGAAGAAGGTCAACACTTTTTTCTGGAAAAGGTAATAGTTTTGACACTGCTCCCCACTCACCGCCTTGTGGTACAGGGTTTTAAGCGGAGAGCTATGGTTGAGATCCCTATGTAGGTCTGGACGTCCTGGCAGCCCACATACAACCATGAATATTCACAACAATAATTCCATACTGCATCAGTCGTCTCACAGTATAAACCAGGTTACCGTGTCTGCTGCGTACAGCTGCATGGATAGGTGAAAACATGCTAATGCTGTCCGCTTCACTGTCCTATCAGATTCGACTCTCAGGCCCTTCCCGACCCCCCTTTCTAGTGATCGCTCTGCAGATTCCACAACAGATATGGCTAATCATAGTAACACCGTGTCGATGAGTCTTGTCTCTCGCCACAGCTTCAGGTCTCTCGTCCCTTGCTTAGTTCTAGAATGCGAGTTAATATGGTTGATTTCAACGTTCACACCCTGAGACGACTAGGTCAACAGGTTGCTCTCGCACGAACGTTAGACTCATTGGGTGTTGAGGTCTGCTGCTGGACGGTAGTAAACGTGTGGAACTAACAGCGTCCGGAATGTCTACCCGATACTGGTTTTACACTTCGGATGACCGGCGCTACCGGTTGGGCTGAGTTGTGTGTACTGCTCAGTTCGACGGCCACAACCGCATTTGTAGGTTAGATTCCTGTTAACGTACGATTTTGTGTGGTTCGCTCGGTTGGTTTCCTTAAGGCCAGCTTTAGATGCAAATTATTCAGAAATCCTTTCATTATGTCTGCCTGTGACTCAGCTGATTGTATTGGCATCGGTGTAAAAGACGCTTTCTGCTCGGGTCTCTCTTTGCTCTCATTCGGTCGACACGTTTCTCGTGTAGTTATTCCGTTCGGAGATATTATGGTGAATTGTCACGCCGAAGTTGCAAGTGCTGCAACTGTCAGCGAAATATATCGACTAGGCGGCATGGTACCTCCAATAGCCCACATCGAGCTGGTCGGGGACGACATGGCCGACGGGACGATCCGTCGCTCAACTGGGTCGGACCAACGGACGAGGTGTGGCGGGCAAAATGGGATGAATAACCCGATCGGATGCACGATTTTTCTATCATCCGGAAGAATATCTCGACGTGGTCGCAGAATAAGGCCAGAGTCCATGGTGGATAGATTGTGGGCAACACGAGCGATCAAACTAGCCACCGCTCAACGAAATCTGCTCAGACGAGGGTATGGCAGACGGGAAACGCCCTGACGGAAGCGTCCGACACACAAACCGTATCGAAGTGCACACGACGTGCGGGTGGAATCCGGGGTTAATGTCGTCCAGAATGATGACTCATAAACGCGAGTGCGCGCGTGGCATGGTAACCAGCGAGTTAGACAATAGAGATCTTGCTTTATTGGTCGTCTTTTCGCTACAATATGACCGTTCATGTTGGCCGACATGGTGAAGCTGTCTTGTTCAGGCGAAAGAGTTGGAATAGCATCACGTCGCTCGTTTAATGGTCAATGACGCTTACAGCTGTACGTTGTTCGTAAGTTATTTTTAGCCAACGCGAGTTGTAGACATCGTGCCTGCAGTTGATATAGTCTGGGTCCCCCTACTCCGAACCATACCCAGTCACAGCTAGACCACATAGCTGTTATCTATGGTTGGCCGGGCTCCATTCAGGACTGTCTTTCCTGTTGGATCATGTATTTTGATTCAGTATACGCGTTGGCTTATTGACACTTTGTTTTTTTCTGCGCAGCGCTCTGACCGACGGCAGCGGCTGGCTGTTGTGGTATTGGTATGGTATGCCATCCGTAAAGCATAGGTACCAAACTATCCTAGAAGGCAAGGTTAGCAGATCTGCACTGAAGTTCTTGGTAGCTGCTGGGCTCAAATCACAAACCGTTCATATAACAGGTGCTGTAGCATGCGGCGTGGTGGTTCGTGGGTTGAATGAACTTTGGATCCCAGGGAACTCCCTGAGGTTGTTAGATGCCAGGCGGAACATTCCTTCTGGCAGTTCGTATAACAGGTCTAGATTGGATATCCGTAAGCGGCTGAAGTGTAGCACGATTGCCGATTGTGGGGCTTGCCTAGTGAAGCGAGTCAATGAAATGGGAACCACTTTTACTTCAGTTCAGTTTTCAACTGTATCCTTTCTATAGGGCCTATGTGACCAACTGTCAGTGAAGCGCTCAAAAAAATAGGTGGCACAGTCACCTCCAGAAGATCAAAGTACTGGACGGAACACTTTGGAGATCAGTTTAGCTGGTCTGCTTTTACTGTGTTGTCGCCAGAAACTTGCAATGCACCATCTGGCCGGTAGATCTAGGACCACCTACTGAGACAGGTGCGCAATTTTATTTTGGCCCTCAAACGTAATCTGGCTGCTGGCACAGATCTCGTGCCGAAAGTTTTCAAGGAAGCTAGGGAAGCGTTGACTCAGTTGTTTCAACTTTTGTGGGCAACGGCGTTACTCGGTAATAGGTGCCGTATACCATAAAGGAGTTCGGAGCTCTTGAGAAACCACGGGGAAAGTAGCTTGACCTTAACTGTTACAGTACAGTTCGTCGATTCGTTGCAGCTCGGGAGGTAAGCATTAGGGAAGAATAGACTGGGTTTTGTCATGGACTAGGACGTGTCGAATTTTCATCCTCCGCTGAATTCTGGAGTAGCGTCGTATGCACCACCGCCGTATTTCTCAACTATAAGGGTGTGTTCTATTCGACGGATCGACCTACACTTTTAAGGTTACTTAAACACAGAGGTCTACTGACCAATTTGGTGAACATATCGTCGGCGCCTGAATGTGAGACATCAGCTCATGTTAGGGTTTACGGTGAACTGCCTAACACGTTCAACCGTAGAGTCAACGTACGTCAAAGCTGTGCACAGTTTTCGTTTAATTTTTATCATAGGCGAAATAATGGGAGATTGTTTGCGGCACTCACAAGATGCTGCCATGGACCTCCTACCTGGTGAAAGACTGCCGGGTCCTGATAATGCTGACGACAAGATGTTGTTTGACAGTTTTGAAGGAGGACAGACAATATTAGAAACTATTTTGCGTTCTGCTAAACCTTTTACAATGCGTTTTTCAGTCTCAAGACACAATGTACTTCTGCAAGACTGCTTTGGGCAGTGGAGTTATGGAGGTTTTTGCCCGGTTTGAGTGTCGGGGAAGCTGCATGAGCGGCGGTTGAGATGTAGAGAATGAAATATAGGCGCACGTCTCTAAGGCTAGGGTGTTGTTCGCTTATTTAAGACACCTCTGGCAACGGTGAGACTCCTTTCTGGGATTGCTTGTCCAACGCGATAGTGAGAGTTGTAGTACTTTAAAACTGCGAAACTTTGCTGTCTAAGGTAGAAGACATGAACTGTGTTCAACTGTTTAACCGTCGATGTCTGCTTTCAATCGCTCGAATCGGGTAGCAACAAGGAGTTCAAGAGCGGATATTTGGTAGTGAGTGCGAAGCCCATGGACTAAATGTGCTAGCCAGTTGTCTGCCACATCGGGCACATTTTGCTGACGCTGCGGTCGGCTTGCGCAAGTTGCGGGATGGACAAATGATGGTCTGACGTACGGAAACGAAGTCGTTCACTTAAAGGTCGGCCACTGTAGGACGGGTTCGTCTCCCGAGTTGGAGCCCTACCAACACAGATGTGGTGACTGGAGGCTGTACGTGAAATGGCGGCTAATCTGTCTCAGTAGCGTGAATGTTGTTTGATCGAGCTGTCTTTGAAGTAAGTTCACTTACTGCTGCGGAACAGTTAAGACCGTAGGGAAGTTATCTTGCTTATGCCGTCACACTTTAACCCTGTGCCCGGTTGTTTGTTTACAGCGCGTGGATACTTTGATTTTAGATACTTCAATATAGAAGTAAAGGTTTTCAGTAATTAGGTCCCTCATTTTTCTTCTTTCTGATGAGGGCTCGTTTTTCTTCATGATTGTATGACCGTTAAGCGTAAGTGATAACCACTGATTTTTGGGACTATGATGATTTCGACGTAAATGAGTCGATCGTTCGTGTATGGGTAACTTCGCTTGCTTCGATGCTTGAACAGTGATTGTTGTAACCCTTAACTCAGTATGCTGGTCCGTCCGCGGTATAATAAGACGATTGATAAGAAATCGGGTTCTCCCCCTTGATGCAATTAACACGGCAAATCTTTATCCCGAAAATACGTGGTGGTCCCCGTTAATTGCGCCCAAGACAAACCAAAAGACGGGTGCAAAAAAATAACTCTGTTCGGCTCCGGAAACGTGTGCGACAAGGAGAAGAATTGCATGGTATTTATAGGGCTCTTAGTAACCTACCAACATTCTCGAACCGGAAAACCGAAGGACAGACATCAAAGAAGGTAGTTAAGGTCACTAAGCCACCAATGAGCGTAGCGGAATAAAGGCCAGACAGGTAAAAAGCTAGTGGAGGTCACCTGTTGAATGTTCACGACACTTCCGCTTATGATTGGATAGGATCGTTTTCTCGAGGAAGGAGGCGGTTTTGGGCGGAAAAAATGGGTTCCTCTAACAGTAACAAACTCACTAAACAAGCTCATTTGAGAGGCTGTCTGAATGTGAAGGGATAGGTTGTCATCACGTTACATTGCTAAATGCTAAATACTGATGGAATAAATTAAATGAGATACAAGGGGCACTGTCAGGGTTTTAGTGATCGCGAGCTCGTATGGCGATGGTTTAAGCTGCAGATGACGAGATAGCTCTACATTCAGTGAGAATGGTGAATTCCAAGAAAAGGACTCTCGACCGGTTCGGTGGACTTGAATTCTGTTGTACACATGTTTGACTGCTCAAAACGAAATCTCATTCAGCTTGCATCGTTTACTCAATTTAGAGAGCTTATATACCTGCCTAATTATGTCACGAAATTAAACACCGATCTTCCTTGCCCGTGTGAATGAAACAAGACACGAGAGTTTGGTGAACTGACCGGAGCATGTTCTCAAATGTTGGGTAATCTTTACAAACTTCACTGTTGGATTTGTCCGTTGTACGAATGACGATTATTCCAGCTTTCAAAAAACTTAAGTGGTTGCAATGTGGGGCGAGAGAAAACGTTAGGTAACAATGCACAAACATCAACGGATACGATTGGAAAGTCTTATGATGTCTGTACGTAACAAAACGGCTAGCTCATTTTCGAGCTGCGCGTTGCTTTGTGGATTCGGTTTCGAGTTATCTGCTCTTTCGTGTCCCATAAATGGTCCAAACTATAATTCTGTGTGACGCGGTGTGTGGAACTTCGGTACTGGTGCTTGACAACCACCCCGTTTAGATTTCCTCATTTTTTTAAATGTCAAATCCACTTATTGATATCGGAGTTGGCTCTCTCGTTACATAAAGCTTCTGTGTTTTACGTCCCACTGTAAACGGTATTTACGTTTGTTAATTACAAGCAAAGTACCGCGACTTCCCGTTCATACCGCCAGACGGCTTTTTAACTGTGGACTTGGTGGCGCTGCGAGCACGAAGAAAGGCGGTCTTGCGAATAGCGACTCACAGCTCGGTTATTTGTTTACGAGATGTTGAGTGTTTAAGTTCATCCACAGATGTTTTGGTAATTAGTTTCCATGACCTTCCCTTTCTTTTGCTCTTTGCATGGTTGTATTGCAGTTAAGCGTCAGTGTAAGCTACCGATGTGCTGCCGTCTGTGATGACAATCTCAACTCAACCGGAATCTGTTTGTATTCAAATCCCAAAGTCGTTTTGCCCATATGGAGTGGTGAATATTCACCACTTACCCAGTCATCTCTACGGAAGACAAAATATTACATAAAAATAGTACTCTAATTTTGCAGTCAGTTCCCCTACAAAATTGTGGGAATTAAAAAGTGAGCGTGTCAAATAATGGACACTTGTTGAATCGTTGATATTCTGTAATATTAGTGAAGAAGTCCCAGCGACGATGGCAATTTTTCAGGAACTATGTTTGGTGCGTATCCCATTACTAGGTCTTACCATTAAAAAGGGTTTCAATTGTCAACAGTACGGTGCAATGCTAAAAGCATCGTTGTGATTATCAACCATTACTATACGATTATTGTCTTCCTGTGTACGCCAGTTCATGAAAATTTCGAACTCATTGCTTCGTACGTTTATAGACTGAGATCATTCTATACTGCTGGATGTTATTGTTAGCTTCAGATGAGGTTTTTTTTTGCAGCTGATGAGTATATGGAATGGAACCAGATATTCCCCCACTCCACATACGGGTGAAGAATTCTTGATGCAACCGAATAGGTTACCAGATTTGTTTCTCCATCAACCAACATAATGTGTGCACACCAGACAGTCAAATTCTTTAAACAAAATTGCTGTTTATGAACACATCATTCTCCATGTCAGGTTGCGGATCGACAGTCAACCAATGGTTTGATAACAGTGGTTTAACACTTGAAAGGTAACTAATTACAAATGTGATAAGATTGCGACCTGATTTTAATGCTGAAATTCGCCATATGATTTGTGAGTGTCTAATAAGGCGAAAATCAACCCTAGGTGATCCTATTTATAACTACGCAGTTCCTGTTCAAACCCGGACAAATTGACTTTTTCATCAACTGTAAATACTCTCCCACTAGCTCTGCATTCATTCAGGGGTTTACGCCTGTGTCTGTCGTTTTCCTGTTTGGACATTTTTTGAGACGTGTTTAGTTAATACTTCATATGAGATGGCTCACCGCTTGTGCCAGTTTTTGCCTGATGTCACTCGTTCCTTTGCGTACGTGCATCGTCCATTCGTGAAACGGTTACGCCTTACCGTTTATCAAATGTCACTGGCAATTGCATGACTATCCAGGGGATTGTACTGAACAATGATGTATAATATTTGTATTGGAATGAATTCACCGTCCTCTTACAACTAATCGTGGACACTGTGCGCATGTTGTGTTCTGAGTAACCGTAATCTTAATCGCTTGCAAAATCTACTCTGAAACCCGTAGTTTTGACAGCAGATCATTCCTCATCGATTAAGCAGTTCAGGCCCTGACATACCTGGGGTTGAATGTCAGTCGCGAACTGAATTGTGATCCACATTCTTCATTCCTTCCTACAGTGCGATTGTAGGGTAGTATGTTCACGTTGTGAAAGAGTGGAAACAACGTGGATGCCAAAGTTAGGTAGCATCTGAATTTAAGCCTCTTATTGTTTGGCCATTCATAATCTTACCACATCAGTCATATGACTGGTTGAATATGTTGTGACAGTATGACTACATTCATCCAGACGAATCCAACTGTTCCGTTTAATCTGAATTTCTTCTGTCAACTTTTTCTTCTGGCTAATGATGGTTCATGCTACAATAAAATCTGTTTGGGTCTCAGCACCAGTTATACATGCATGTATCTGTGCAATATGTATATCGCTTATCCATGCGAAATTTCATTGTTTTTGGGGGCGCCTTGTAACCATTAGTACGTCACCAGTTTACAATATTTCGCCGATAAAATTCTCAAAAGTGGCGAATGTCTGTATCATATTCACTAATTTTTGTCTTATGACCTCAGAGCAAAATACGGTTATTTGGCGGCCTTTGGAATGCATTCAATTATGATTGTGTGAACCGGAAGCCAGTCACAATGGAAAGTATGAATGGACTCACCTTTTAACAATTGCCAGCATCAACTAAAAAACATCAGTTTGCCAGGGATTATTTTTGAGGATTTTCTAGTCCACTATCATTTGATCAGATAAACAGATCAACAGATCAACATCGATGGCAATACGAACGATGAAGCAAGCTCTTTTCTTCCAATCAGGATGAATTTGTCAAACTCACACTACTACATTTAAGGTACTTAACAGCAAACATAATCCGTCTGGATTTTGAGCAGTTTTGCGAAATTTTTTATATATAAGCCGATGTTTAGCACAACTCGTGTACTGTATGTTCACGTGAAAAAGGACCATGTTTCTTTTTCGCGACGACTCTGTCTTCTCCTCTGGACTTCCTCCTTGGACAACCACATATGGGAGAGCATTCTCTCCCATCAGACTTCTAGAATCGTTGGATTCATCCTCTCAGATTCGTCTACTCACCCTAAACTTCTCAGTAAGCCGACGATCTGTTGATCTATGTTTCGATGGGCTGTCAAACTGTTTTCAGTTATTTTGCAACTATTTTTTTATAGCTTGAATCAGTCAGTTTTGGCATATAGATCTTGTGGGCGAAAGCGTTGATTGCCCACTTGATATTTATTGAGCAAATGCTCAAACACTCGATCTCTAGAGTATTATCGTGTTTCTGAGTAAATTGTCTGGAAGACTGATTTGGTGCACATTAGCTGCAAATCATGATGATGAACTTGGCTTCACATAATAAATCCCTAAAGATCACTCGGAGAAGGAGATTGGTGGTCAGTTGGAATAACTTTGTTTTTAGTTGCGCACGTACACATTTGTATTTAGGATGAGCATTAGAGTATTTCGCTTGTATTGTATTTGAAAAGTTTCTGTGCAGTAAAAATATGAGCTTATGCCAGTTATCACGTTTCATAATGCTCACTGTCAACTGACACACCAAAACACGTTTCACCTTTGATTAAGCTCATTTTTGGTTGGTGTGACAACATTAGCGATTCATTTGGACAACTTCTCTGTGTAGCAATCACTGGTCATCAAGGTTTTTTTTTTAAATTACGTTTTCTGCATTTCTTATCGTAACTGCATCCGCATCCACTTGCAAGCGTTCGACGGCCGTGTCCGATCTAACGAAACTGACGGGAAATCAATGGGATATCATATTTGAACCGAAAACTCTTCGCGTGACAATGTGAACATGGATCCTAACGGCCACAGCCGTTGCAAAATGGCCATCCGATCTGCATTGTTCACACATGCCAGTATTAACGAACGCGAAATCCCTTTCCGCTTTTGTGAAAATGATGCATCCTCAGCATCCTCCGAAAACTGCCAGAGTGCAAACTTTTTTCTAATAGACGTAGCCGAATACACCACAATTGCATGTAGGTGTGTGTACGCTTATAACGTCCTACTTTAGCATCAGTCTACCGACAAACCTGTCTGTGGACCACAAGTTCTTTGCTCGCATCTCCTATATTGCCCCATTTTCGGATTTTTCGAGGGTTGCGTCTAGAAGGACCGCAACCCGGAGATACCAACCGTGTGACGGTGTTGTCCATATTGTTCTGTCACGTTGAACACTTCCATTCCTTGCTGGATACTAGTTATGTTGTATAACAGGCGACCTCGTCTGTGAGTAGCATAATGCATAATGAACTAAAGGGCAAGTCTGAATGCCAAGAAAACGTTTAACCAAAAGCGACAATTAGAATAGTGTGTACGCACTATAAGGGACGTGCCACCAGGGCTACCCAGTGCGTGTGAATGCACGTCAGTGCACGTTCGTGGTCCTATGTTTTAATATGACCTGTACGAGAGTTCATGCAATAAACAATTTTGCAGGCCAAAAGTCTTTTGCAGTCATCATAGCTACGTAAGTGTATATTTTCATGTGTCTAACTGGATGTAACTCAGATTGTGGGTTGGTCAATCCAGCTCGTATAATTCCTAAGGTAGAATTCACGTCTTTGTTATATAATACACGTATTATGGCAGCATGATGATGGAAAATAGCCGTCGTTTTTATATTTTTCATAGCAACTGGTTTTAAAGTCTCCCTGATATGCTGACAAGAGATGTAATTATTTTCATCGACCAATATAGTGAGTTCACTCACATCCGTAATTGTTTGTATACCAAAACACATCAGTGATCTCTCATCCTTTAGTTATCAGAGTACACCGCCTTCTACCTAGGAATATACTAGTAACACCTCCATGTATCTGAGCCACCCAGATAAAGTTTGCTCTTGTTGCCAATTACTACATAACTGTCACACACTTGGATGTCCTCCAAGAGCAATATTTCGCTCAATTCAAACTGCGCCGACTTTTGTACGTGTTGGGGGACGTCTACAATAAACAGGCTTGAAAACCTGATTTAACCGCTTCGTCTTTATCAGCCCACCATCTGCACTGAATTCAGTCCCGAGCTTCACTCGCATGATACGCATTCTGTGAGTGTCACATGATCCCATGGTCAAGCAAATGGCAGTGACAGTCTTGTAGGTAAGTTCGCACCACGACATCGCTCGCCTCTAGCTAGAATATGGTTTGTGATAACCAGCGTATGAGTAACACAGGCGGTGGAGACGATCAGCCTTCTCAGTGACCGTGCCGATGCCGTTGAATCCGGTAGGTCCCGGTCAGGTTGCTGAGTCGCTCCCCACCAACACGTTAAATTCACAGGCTAATTTGAAGCGGATGCCGTCAATCGTGTGTGAGAATTTGATTCTGCCACCCTTCGGTTATCAAACTAGATGATAGTAATACAACTTTTTGAATTTGTCCTTTTGAAACGGTTAACGCCGACTTAATCTTACTGAATGCCGGTCGATGGACTCCGCTTCCTTTTCGCTGAGACTAAGTTTGTGGTCGTCCTCCTTCGCTACTTTTCACCGGCGCAGGTGTATCTTTCAGGTAGCCGTGGGCAGCACATTCCGTTATCTGATTTCGTCTAGGAATTCCCCTTAGTTTATTCGCTGGAATTTCGAAATGCAACCATTTCGGCTGTATCCAGCGTTGCATTTTTTTGCTATGGTGGAAGTTGAAACCATTTTGTTTGCCTGACTGTTTATCGGAGTCCTGAAGGAAAGCTCTTCTGTCCTGCATTGTTAACATGCTAGAACAGAACTACTGACATATGGTTGCATGCATCTTCCGGGACTATATCTCTTCATTGTATGTGACTGCTTTTCCTATGGCTGATCTGATACAATCACTGTGTACAGGCGGCCACGTGGAGATATTTATTAAGTAACATTATTCAACCACCGAAATGGTTGAGTGATTTCATCTCAGCTCACTCAATCCCTCTAAATTAAGCCAAAAGTGAAACAAGTTCGTTTGTACAAACTGTGGTGGAAAAGTCATGGATTGGACGCCCAGTCTTGTGAGAGACTCTTTCACGGTGATTATTCTCAAGTTCGCACGACCGGGGTGCTGATTTTACTTTCAGCCTGATTAAATCCTCACCTCCAAATGTATATTTGTAATTGCCCGTCACCTCTGCTTAGCGTTTTTGTGTGCTTCGTTACAGCTTTGCTGTACACCACCGCATGGACGGGGATCTGCGAGTACTTATACAAACATTACTCATCATCCCTGATCTAGCCATGGTTTGTGGCGACGAAGCTCTGGTAGTCGATGTTGGTAGTGTGGGTCACCATCGAGGCAAGATTGTTTGAATTAACGCCACCGAAGTTGCAGGACCAGCTCGGTCGCTGTAACCACCAGTGTGATCTTATTCTCATTTTCTCATGGTCGTGACATTCTAAATTTACTCATCATTCTTTAGTTAAGATGGTTCCTTACTAGACCTTCCCAATTATGCAATCTGTTCTGAATTTATTGACCGTTTTGTGTTTGAAGCATGGCGCTGACTTGCTTCATTCTAATTGATGTCCCACAACGATAGAACATATTCTATTCTGATGCATGAGCCTTGGTTGTCCCACTACTTTAATGACCCTGGGTCGCTTTTTGATGTTTACGGTATCCCTTTGAAACCAATTTGCTTGGTAGCTCTAGGAATGATTCTCATCCTCTACTCTCATTGAAGAACTTCTCAGTTGTCACCCTTTGACTCCGAGAAAGTCACCGTAGTAGTAATTTTTAAAATTCCTGCTTACTTCCCGCTCTACTTCTCTTGTCGACACCTGCTCTTTGTCAAAATCTATTTTGTTTTGCTTTCCATGCTAAATGATTGCTATTTTAGTCTTTACCCAATTTGTTGACGTACTGAGTTACATCAGTAATAATTCTTATTCTCTTTCCTCCTTGGTTACTTTCTGAAAGGATTGAATAGGAAGTTCCTATCTTTATTCGTTCTTCACTGCTAGCCGGTATTCACATGGTCCTCTTGGCCAAAAGTGAAACTTCCCAAATTCAACCAAACAGCTATGATTTTGAGGAAGAGTTTTATTTCCGCTTATTGCTGTAAATGCTTCTCACATTTTCATGCTTTCGTTGACGATGTGTGTTTATGCTTTTTTGTCACTATACCCGTTGTACCAGTCATCCCTTCATGTCGCTCCCACGTTGTCGGTCTGTTGATTTCGGATCCAAGCACACAAGGGCACCTCCTTATCGCTGATGGTTGTCAGCGTGCCATCCCACTATACTCGAATCAAACGGAATCCGTTTTCGGTTGTTTGATGGAACGCACAAACTTTTTTGCCAAAGAAGGCGGTCAAGATCACGACACTGGATCCATTCGCATCGGGTTCACAGTGAGTAAATTTATATTCCAATGTGATTTTAGTTTCTGTCGAAGGCTCCACTCTTTTGCTCTGTTCGACTGACTTCGAATAATTTCATCAGCTGGTTAGACTACTTCGCACTACTGCGCATTCATTTTTAACTAGGACAGCGCTTACAATTAGAAAAATTGGTCGTGGGCTATGTGCACCACATCCGTGGAGCTCAGAATAAGCGAGGTTTTGAGTGTTAAAGGAGAATTCGATCAATGAATGGCTACTGGAACAAGTGGAGAAAAAATCTGGGACAAAGTGATGTTTCTGCGGTTTATAGTTGCGCCAAATGATTTGCATGGTAGAACAAAAAGTGATCAGGCATGTTGTGCTGAGTGGACATAAACCAGATATGCTTGTTAAGCACATAACCATCGCTATGGACTTGCTGCATTCTTGCGTTATTTCTTTGATTAAACATTCTCCAAGCTAAGGATCTACAAGCAGTTAGTCATTGTTTGGTCCCCGGTTCTGATCAGTTTCACAACCGTCTCTGAATGTCAGTTCAATTCAGTCACTATTTGTCACCCGATTCACTGTCCTTCATTTGATCACATAAATCAACAGAATTTCGCTGGATATTGCGTGCTGATTGACATGTTTCTCAATGTTGACCGCCTCTTTCATTATCCATATTTTGTAATTTCGCTCTCATCGCCTGTTTAGCGCAATCTTGACCAGATGTTTCCCCGGACCGAGAGATTGCAGATGCCTTCATATCCGGGACTGTCGGTTTCGAAAGCAGAGTGATTACACATCACGAAAGCTATCAGCTGTATGAATTAAAGACAGTGCGGTAATTTTCATGATAAAGGAAACCCTGTCTTCTCAAAAGCAGGTTTCTGGTGGTGTGCGATTTATTGTTGCCGTCAGTGTAAACGGACATATTTCGCCTTTGGATAGCATTTATTACAATGGTCATGGAGTTACACGGTTAATTTGTCGTGACGTTCACTCTCAAGCCGATACTTATTTGGACTTTTCAAGCAGAGCGACGGTGTGGATGAGATTTGAGCCTGCAAATTTGATGATATTTCAGACCGTGAATCAGTAATCTTAGTTTATCCCATGAGAGATGATGCTCATAGGACTAACGATCGACCGGATAAGTTGGCTTGCAACACGGCTTCGAATTTTGTGCAGTCACTCTACAGAATGAGTCCAGACCAGTACATAGCCGATTTTAGAATTTTGAAACAACTAGCCCCCTTCAGAAGTTTGAACAAAAGAGTTAGAGCACGAAAACTGGTTGATGCAAGCATTTCATGTTGACCCGTCAGTACGTAATTTACAATTACATAGATCGGTTTTTTATATCAAACAGTTCAGGGGGATTGTAATCAATAAACGGGTTAATATAAGTCGCTAGGTTCAGGGAAAGGTCAAATTCACATCAATTGTTTCTGAACACAGAGAGAGCTGCCTTGATGCAATTGATTGCTATCCCTTCAGCAAGCCTCAAGAGTCTTGAATTGGAATGACGCAACAGGATTCTGAATACACAGGCTGGGTCGATATCGTGACCGGTGTTCAGGGTGTCTAATGACGAATGAAACTGACTGTTTACATGTTTCCACAACATAGTCGTTCTCCGGTGACACGGAATTTCGAACCCATTTAGGCAAGTGTTCCTCCACTCTGGAGAGGAGGCATCTTTCGGTTCTGCCTATGTAAGGTTCTCCGCAGTTACATGTAGATTGGTAAACACAGTATGATGTGGCACCGATAGGCTGGTCCCCTTTGATTGAAGGCGCTGGTCGTTTTGGGGCCCGAGATTGTATGCGGAGTTTGGCCGCATTTAATGTTCGTCTAAGTGAATTTCTCAGTCGTTTTGTTGTTTGACGCATGATGTGGTCACCCTTAAAGGGCAACTCCAAGTAAACCTTTTTTCCACAGTGATCACTTCTTCCGACGGTGCTTTTTGTCTGCCGCGCCTTTCTATGAAACATTTAGGATAACCATTCGATTGTAAAATAGAAATGATCAAGTCTAGTTCCTCTGAAAGACTGTCGTGAGTGCAGATTCTTCTTGCGCATGTGAACAGCGTACTTATTAGTGCTTGCGTATGTTGGACCGGTGTGAAACTGTTGAAGTTTAGGTATCGGCCAGACCACGTGAATTTCCTATAGACAGCTATTCAAATCGAGTCATCTTCTCGACGACTTATGAGTATGTCTAGAAATGGAAAACTGTTGTTGGCTTCAAATTCATACGTAACCTTCAGGCTAGGGTGATAACTCTTTAGGTGTTGTACCAGGTTGTCTGTTACTTGTTTGGATCGACCGAATGTTAATGTCGTCGAAGCAACGCCTGTAATATGACAAGCGTCCTATCTCAGTAGCTAGCTGTTGTTCAATTCTTAACATGGAGAAGTCTGCTAAGATGAAACCCAGCGGACTTCCCACGGCTGTTCCATCCATTTGACGGTAGAACAGCTCGAGAAAATGAAAAATGACATTCTCAGTGCAGAGCAGTAAACGTTTCTTCAGTACATCGGTCGAGAATGGCAATATAGCTTGATTTGCTTCGACGAGCTCACAAATATAATCAATTGTTTCATGCAGAGGTACGTTTATGAACAGTGACTGAACGTCTACAGAGAAAATGAGTTCATTAGCCAGGTTAGTTTTGTCTAAGTCACTGATCTTCAATGGAATGTGCCTGAAATTTTTGTTTCAGTGGAGTTAGAATAGCTACCAGCCAGCGCGCCAACTTGTGCTATGGAGAATTTGTCATTGCCATATTTGGCCGAAGCAGCATCCCAATTTTATGCGTCTTCGGTAGACTGTACAGCTGGGTTGTTTACGATCCACATGGTTTAAGAGATTAATGAGTTACTTCATCAATAATCCGCAACCGCAAGAGCAATTGCAGATGTCGTTCCATGCGGTCTTCTACCTCGGTGACCTTATCCACTCTGTCTAATCGTCAAAACTTCGTTTGATCACTCTGCACGTAGGCATCTTTGACTAAAATGACTGCCCCAGATCCCTTATCTGGCCTAAGTTTTACATTTTTCGACTCAAATTCTCTTGAAGATCGCAGGTGTTGCTTGTTAATAGCACACCGGCCGTTGATCGGAGTCATGATAAACCCATGAGCTATATCGGTGAATTAAGTTTTTAGCCAGCCTAGGTTGTAAGCACTGGTTGGTTGAAGGTCACATAGCTGATCGATAAGATTATCAAATTGGGCATCAGTATAAATACGATTAGGCTTACGCGATGGTATTTTATAATAAAGACCTTGGGTCAACGCTTCTAATTGAACGAATCCAATTGTAATGAAGGTCAGTTCAGTACGTACTTCCTATGATCCATTGGAATTGGTTCTTCGGCATGCTTCATACGTGACTTTCGCAAGCGATTGATTTGAGTCCTGTTCGTACGGTCGATGATTACCTTACAGAATAGTGTGAACACGATAGGACTGCACAATGTCAAGTTTTCGAGGACTGCGTTTCACGCAGACCAGCCAGCTGCAGTTCTGAGTCGGCACTCATCATACATCACACCGTCACGGTGAGACTGGTACCGTCACGGTGAGACTGGACCTTGACGTGGTGTGACGGCTTGCGCATCTCGATGACCTTTTGGGCTAAACTGGACAGAGTTACTCATACCAGGCAGGCCAACAGGTAGAGGTCTGACAAACCACAGTCTCCTGGTCCTCCAGGTTGG
>QNGE01002719.1:55045-105248 GCA_008508345.1 Paragonimus westermani
TGCAAGGTGTAGGCACCTTGATGCTGAATGTTTGAATAGGGACGTAGTCATTTTCAGTAGTTAGGTCCCTTCCCGTCCCCTTCTTTTTCCTTCTCTCTTTCTATATAGGGTTTGCTGTTTCTTCATGGTTGTGTGGCAGTTAAGCATTAGTGTGAACCACTGATGTATTGCTGTCTATGATGATGATGATGATGACTGTTGATCACCTACATTTTGTTCTTCCTCAAAAGCCGAAGAAGTTGATGTGTGTATCCACGTTGCTGTGTGCGTTCATTGAGAAACAGAATTTTCACAAGTTCGCGAGCAATCTTGCATTTCAAGCTAGCTACATGGCGCAGTGATTTGCAAGTCTCAACGGGAAATCGTCGCTTTAGAAATTTGAAACAATTAACCTCTTTTGAAGTTTGAACAAGAGTTAGAACACAAAAACTTGTAGATGCAAGCATTTCGATTGTAGAATTGTTGTTCAAGGCAGTACGAATTGTGAGAGACGTGTTGGCTCGTATACACATCCTTAAATCGAATAATGGCTCGTGTTACGAAGAAGTCGATTGATTTTTACTGGGACGTGGGCATATTTACGTAACAATGTAGTGAGTCTGGAGTCTGAGTGTCATAATTTCGTGTTCTCTATTTTTTCCGTAGCATTCTTCTATCAGTAAATGGGATTACTAGCGAATCAACTCATCTGCTTACTAAGTTAAATGGAATTTTGACGAACTAAGGCGGGAAATGTTGTTGTCGGCTCCGGCTAAACGATGTCATCAATCTCAGTTCATTTTTGCTTCAGTGCATGTTATATGCTGTTTGTTTACATGTCTGTACTCCTGGTCTGACTGCCAGCCTGCATACCAGTGGATAGGTGTCGGTTGGTTTTTTGCCATGTCCTATCTACAGTTGATTAGTTTTCAGACTGTTCTGCCCTCGGTACCAAATCAGACGGATGTAGCTGACTTCGTTTTAGACAGCAACCGCCGGTTTTACTGAAGTAACGTTCACTGAGTTCTATCGGATGTCCACAGATGCTTGAAATTTAGTCTACTGTGCTGATGAGTTTGTTTACCAAACTTCACGCCGTGCCTAACCGATGAATCTGAAACGGTGAACTGGTTTGATTCTGTTTTTGGGACACATTTCAAGCGTTCAGCCGATATACGCCCATTTTTTTTTGTAGCGAAACAATTGGCCCGACTTATTTCAGATTCCGTTCTTCCTTCGCTTGATTTCCTGTCTTATTTCTCCTAATGTTCAACACTTGAAAATGCTGTTTTTTCGGAGCGGTTTCCTCATCACTGTGCACAGTTAGCAGCTTTGTCTTACCGTAATCGAGTTTGTCGTCACAACTTTTTCCAACAGTTTCCGAAGTTTATTCTCAAGTGAAACTGCTAGGGAAAGTTTATTTTCATTCAAAATGTTTTTTTAAAGATGTCTTCGAAAAATGATTTGTGAATTTGACTTATATTTTCTCGCCTTAACTTGCTGAAACTTAATTTTGGCGCACGTTTCTTCTCCGTCTCTGACTGGCTAGTTCCACTTGTAATGCATCAGTTCAGGTGGGACTCTTCAGGGTTGTTCAAAAACTATATATACACAGAAGTTGGTCTGTCAGGTTACCTTTGGTTTGAGAGTAAATACATTCTCGGCTGCTCCTCTGGGGCTTTCAGTATCATTTCGCTTGGTACTACGTGTCCGTGATTGTAATATTCGTGCGCTAGCTATTTCTCGTTATCACTGACCTGCGGGTCATAACACAACCATACTTTCTGTCACGCTTCATCCTCGGTTCATCTGTAACAAACTTTGGGACTAGGCACTATGCAGTTTGGCTACCGCTGCTGCCATGAGCATTGCTTGTTTTGTTTACAGCGAAATTGACATTTACGTGGTTAAGATCGCTGCTGTTTCAGTATTTGCATAAAACTACATTCACCATCATGCAATAAAGTTGTATTTATTAACATCGGATTACCACTGTGTTTCATATGATATATGGTCTGCTTATATACTGAAGTCTTAGAGTTGTCGCTTTCTTTGGCTGTTGCAAACGCAGCTGTCATTGATGGCAACTCATTGCTTAATCAAACAGTTAATTCCAACTGAAGAGTATACAGTTTTGGATTCGTAATCTCTCCTATTTTCCTATGATACGCCTGAGCATGATTGCACTGATTAGCTTGTTATTTTTTCGCATTATCAGACGCTGGAAGTAGTGTGTGTGGAAGCCGTCACCAGCCTCGTCGAAAATTCTATGGGTTGGGTCATTCATTGGTGCCGTGTCCCGCAGGATCACAGTGGCGTGGACCTTGCACGGCTTTGTTTCGGTAAAGAAGTGGAACTATTCGTCGATGAAGTAAGCGGTTACGGTGAAACAAACATGCTTTCATGTACTTTACCCACGTGTTTTGATAGGCAGGTACGTCTGTTTTCAACTTCCATGTGTCTAATGACAAATTCGCCATTTGATTTTGATGTGAATTGATTGTACTTGTATCGAAGAATTTCAGTGTCACTGAACTTTTTTGACACTAAAGTTTAGTTTGCTCACAGCAGTCGTTGCTTTCATCTTTTGTGCATTTTACAAATATGGAAATCTGATCATTCATCGTTTGAAGCACCCTTTGCATCAGAAAGATGTTTCACTTAACCTTGGACAATGTATCTAATAGACTACCGTGAGAACTGTGGTACTTTACGGTGTGAATTTTGACCGTTGAAATTTGGGGACGTTCCTCACATAAAGGTCGTTGATTATCATGATCTACATTCAGTTACACTCGTTGGAGGACATCAACTGGAAAACGGCCAAAAATATACAATGGGCTTGTGGTACTGAGGCTTATTGAAAGCTTTATAAAGCACATTTCAGGTGGTTCGGTCGTATATTGTGAATGTCAATCCACTTTTTTTGTCCCTACCCTGTACTTTTTGTTCCCTGGCTCACCGGTCTAATGTAAGGGGCTGTTGGTCGATAGCGCGTTATAACTTGTAGGTTGCGATTCTTACCGGATTAGTGCCTCCGTGATCCATCTTGTTTCCAGTTGAGGACGCTGTGAGTGATGATGACTTGACGTCTTAAATGTTGTGTTTGTGTTGCCTGAACATTCTCTGTTGTAACGACTATTTATGAAGCGGAGTCTTGAAAACTGCACGTGAAGCGCCTCGCGTGTACCATTCCCCCCACTGGAAGCCCTTTTATTTTTGTTTGTGAAGTGTTGTCATCTTTTGATTCACTATTTGAGTCTAGAGACTGAGCTTTGATTGGTCACGTTTCACCGCTACTCTTATCTTAATATTTTGGTTTGTCATTCTTTCTGTGATGAAGATTGTGAGCAAATTTTCCTGTATTTCATGTGTATTCATGCATAAGCAACCAAATGTATGTGTCGAAAATGAAGTGCTAGACCACAAATGTGTAACTATTTCTTAACAGCTATCTGTAAATTGATCTTGCTTTCTGTATATTTGTTACAATGTACTGGTTTGAATAGAACACAGTTGTCAAATAATTTTCGATAGTTTGCCTATTCGATCTTTTTATGAGCTGTGCAATAATGCATTGGGGATTACTGGTTTTATGGTGAATTTTTTCCGCTTCCTATCACTATGGTTACCCTGTCGCGTGCTAACATAACACTTACTGCGTTGGTTTTTGGCTGTTACTTTCTCTGTGAACGAATTTTGGCATTTTGAATCGTGATAGAGATAGATGGGTCGATAAGTTGCTGTTTGAAGAATAAGTTTGTCTGTATTCTCTGCTTCCAAGGTGCTTTCGGTGGTTATGAATAATTTCATCCAGCGTTTTAATAATGTAACGTCACCTTTCCCTCCCTGCAAACTAGAGATGCTTTCCGTGTCGTGTGCCTGTAACAGTCATTGATGTGTTATCACGAATGTTGCGTGCTCAAAAGCAAACTGAATCTCAGATTCATCTTACTTCGTCATGTTTGCTCAACGTTCTGTTACGTCAATTTGAGAATGTTCGTTGTTCTGTTCTTAAAATCCGCATAGCTCTATTCCGATAAATATATGTATAACATTTTGCGTAAGATGCCTGATCGTCTTGTCTCTCTGGCAGCCTATTAGCTGGTCGCAAACTTTTAGCATAATCAATTTCATCATTGAGCCAATTAACGTATTTCACCAACCTGTTGTTGAAGCCTTAGCTCTCATGTGCTTCTTACTGTTTTCCCAACCTGTCATTTTAAGCCAATGCCTTTCTTTTTACATCAACCAATAGAATACACATTGTGTAACTGTTGGTTTTTGCACTTTTTCCGCAGTTCTATCCCCAAAAGGTGTGAAAGTCTGTCAAACTGCTCACTAATAATACATACATATTTCATCGTTGGTTTTACACAGGCACGTCGGGTTCAACTTATGCGACATCATACAGGGCAGCACTTATTTGTCTGGGCCTTGGAAGCTTACGTTCGTGGACTACGGTCTTCCGGTGTGCTTGCAACGTTTCAACATCATGGTGGCGCAGTGCATCCAGACAATTTCGTCGTGAATGCAGCGATTGTAAATCCGAGTGCTGATCCAATCAAAGGCATTGACCACCTGGTAGACCAGGTTGAATCGTTGTGTCGCATGATCATCGCACAAAAATTAGCTGTCAAGTCGGTTTCGGTTGATTGGGACAGGGTTGCCACAGTGAGGCTTCTTACTGCATTGATTCTCGAATTGCTGTTTGTTCATTGATTGTCCACTATTTATCGGTTTGCATAGCCCGATCTGTAGAAATACGTTAATGACAACGTTTTATGACAATTTACCAGAGACACGGATTTTGTTCTATTCAGCCCTGTATGGTTTGTCAGAGTAGAAAGAAGACATATACTGCGCTATGTTAACATTTCATTTACTCTCATCAGTCGCAAACGTAAAACATACCAGCTATATACATCAAATATTCAACGACACACAGGGAATAGACACACATACAAGCACACCACTTATTATGTAATCATGACCATGGCAACCCGACCGGTTGTTTCAACCACTTGTGTGAACATAACGTCGGTTGGTTAGTTCGAATGAGCATCGCTTCGCAGAAAGCGTCAGATCAGCAGCGTCAGATCGAACTTATACTCCAACGCCGTGACAATAACGTTACCCCTCCTATACGTGACAATGGAGTTACCATTGTCGTTTTCCGGTTCGTAAATATGATACACCGCATTACCAATAAAGTCATTACGGAAATTCAATCGAATGCTTAGATACCCTTCGACATCCAACAGGTTCCTTACTCCCGTAATTCATTTGTATGAATATAGCTATTGTTACTCTATCTCTTTAAACTATGATCCCCTAGGTTCGAGCGTGTAAGACGTATTCAGAAATTTAATCTTCATTGCTTTCAGTCAGTCGTGTGCATCGTTAGACAATCCATTATGAAGTCGGGAAACACAGTTGTGGTGGCCATCAGACACAGTATATACACTATGCTTCTCTCCGTTAGTCCGGTTTTTGAACGCAACAGAGCGAATTTCCACAGTCGTCTTTTGATCTGATTTGGAAGCAATTGGCATGGTTGATCACGTTATTCTTTGGGGCTAAGGCTTCCGTTTTGTTTATCTCGGTGAGAAATTCTAATTTTGTCAAGCGCTGCCTATTCTGTTATCGACCCACTGCATCAATTCGGGTGCTTGCAACAGTTTCAAACCATAAATCATCAAAGTCTTTCGGGATCCGAGCCTCGTGTCTCACTTATCTCTACGTGGAAGGCGTTGCGGGGGATAAGGAAAAATTTACTTGAGTTGCTTAGATATCACTTTTTTCAAATATAGTAAGGAAAACTGATGAGACTAGATTACCAAGACGGTATGGTGTGTCTCGTTGGTACCGCTAACTCTCAGGTGTTACTTAGCATTTTCCGTGATTTTCTGTCGCTTGCAAATTTTGTACACCTTATCACACAAATGTGCTTAAGAGCTTTGTGCATTTTATCACTTGCCCTTTATGTATTTGTTTCCTCTGATGTTAACTAACTTGGTAAAAATTTCCCTCCTCCATTGCTGCCAGCTGTTTTTACGGATTGCTGCCGTGTTCATATGAAGAACGTGATTTTGACTGACTAATGTCGTTCTGTTGGAAGCCGTATCACGCTTAATTTATGCTCCAATTGTTACTGGAAGAACGGCACGACGAACATCCGAGGGCCTTGGGTAGTGGTTTAAACAAATTAATATCGGGCTTGGCTCTATCCAGCTTCCGAGCAGGGATTCAAAAGATGCTGAAGACCTTGAAGGATGTCTCAAGCATAAGTTGTACTTGTAGTTCTAAGGTTGTTCCAAGCGAATACGAAGTGCCCAAGCATTTCTCTCCACTCCGCCGATCCACTTTTCTGCAAGGATGCCGTTCACGGCGATGGTTGCGTGTGTCGTCTTGCGGAAAGAAAGTACATTCTAAAATAATTGCAATTCGTAGTTCAAAAATGTGACATTCAGCGTTGGCTGCTGCTTCTTGAAGTCCAGAATCGATGATATGTGACTTTTTGAGAATACATCAAACATTGTTTGTTAGACGGTCTCTCTCATCAGGGAAAAGTTTTCTTTTCTCGTACCCATGTTTACAAACACTGATTTCCGTAGTACTGTGTTAGAAACGCCAATTCTCACAAGCCTTTAAATCTTCGGGTCCACATTATTGGCACGAGGGCTTTATAATCATGTTGCTCTTATGTTTCGCGTCTCAAAGGTTCTCTTTCTATTTTTATGTAGGATAGCCGAGTGCGTCGCTTTCCTTGGGTCACGTATCCGAAAATCGTGAAAACTGTATGCATTGGCACAGAACCATGGAAGACTGATTTGAAGCATTGCGTGACTAACGACCATTTAGGTACAACCTCAGCTGAGCTATGCAGTGGAACGCATTTGAAAAATACTGCCGATCTGTTTGATTGTGTGGTCACTTCGGTGCGGTCTCGGAAACATGCAATCAAGGAGGTTAGTCATGCAAACCAGTAAATTTCCTCGATAGTTTTAACCGTGTTGGAGAGGGGGACCAACTATTTGCACTGGTCATCAGACATTGAGTTTAACAGTTATGCTCACGTGAGCTTTAGAATCATTGGGACTGTTAAGTTGTTGCAGGTTCTAGAAAACTTACACTGCTTACGTACAACTGACATTTTCTCTGACTGAAATACGATAAGCACAAATAAGATGGAGACAAAGAAACAAAGCGTTTTTTGTTCACTAGTGATTGTTAAGGAACTTTGGTTAATACAAACGAATTAAAATGAATATAGGTAAATTGACACTAGTAGCTGTCGTATTCACACAGACTATTCAGACATGTGATAAATCAGTCGTGTCTAATTTGTAGTCAGTGATGCAGTGGTCAATGGGTCTGCCTCGTGGATGGTTGGCCAGACTTCTAGTGCCGGTCGTGGTGGGCGTATACGCTGCACGCTTCTAATGTGAACAAAACTTGGGCAAAGTGCTTCTTTTCAAAAGCGACTGACTGAGAAATCTTTTGGAATGTGCCGGCTGCGACCAACTATGAGCGTTAGTGTGTGGTAAGGAGTATGAGAACAGTTATCAAATTAACTAGCATGTAGATAAGAGGAGTGGTTCCAACGTGGAAATCGGGTATGATGATAACGCCCTCCAACAAGTATTGACTTGTTACCATTGATGTTACAGATCATACATCACTTCATCTTTGTTCTTATGGCCAGTATGGTTGAAGACTCGAACAAACATCGCGATTGTGTATATTACTTCATCGCCTAAAGTCATCTATTGACGATGCTGTTTCGATAGTTCGAAATAATGTCAGAGGTCATACATCAAATCAGCTTCATTCTCATGACCAATATAATTGAAGGCCAAACCACTTACCGGTTTTATTCCACAGTGGCTTTTATATTTTGACGTCATTGCTGTTGCCCGATTACAGGTACACCAATACTCGATGCATGATTGTACGTTGATTTTCAGTTGATATGTATTCTAAATGGATGGTTTTGTATTAATTCCGTACTAAACTGCCCATCGTGGGACTTATATTTTTAACATACAATGATCACATGAAGTGGCAATCATACCACAATGTGAGGAGGAAAAAGGCGTTGTACGAAATAAAGACTAGGAAAGATGCAGGGCGAGTAAAAATATTGCACCAACGTACCAAAGATTCGCAACAAGAGCCATTGACTTCTGCTCTTCGCCGTATCAGTCAACGTTCTCAATCAAAGATACTTATTATCCTTCAGATCCTAGCCATAAGTTCAGGAACTTCCTACTGAGGCAAGCTTCAGTTTGAGTGCCCTCATACTTCGTACCGAAATCATACGATGTCCACGAGGTTACCGCTACCAGCTCCCACTCACCACTTGCAGAAAAGGCACAATGTGGCTGGTGGTGAATTGACATTCATCGGATATAGCTAAGCCAACAAAGCCTGTGGGACGAAGTAAATGTGTGTATGGATCGACAGAGTTCATCCGTTCCGAAGGCACGTTCATGAATTTCGTCAGTACGAACACGGCGTTCCCACCGCACGCTGCTAATGCTTCGGAGACGTCGGTGACCGAGAGCGGACACTCCGTGAACATCCTCTGCACGGATAGACCAGATACATGTTACAGCGACATTGTAAAGTGCCTTTCCACAATACGACTGAGATCATGCCGACGCCACAGAAACCTTAGGCTGGCAACCGCCCTCTGGTCCTTAGCTATACGATTTTTGGTATCATCAGACATCCCACCAGCTCCTGAGGCATATGATTTTTTCAGCTACCTCTAACTACGCGTGAGCAGGTGCAAATTCATGCCACTCTTGTAACCACACCTGTGTGCTTAGTAAATACAAATGCCATACAAAACTGCCTAAAATGTTCTCAGCTCTCAGTGAGCGCGCATAGGTTAGGGGCATGCCATCTGCATATCTGTATTTCGAATTCGAGTGTCTGAGAGCAATTCCACACCGTCATATTCGTAGGCTATCAAGCCACACTAGTATCTCATCAGATACCAAGATAAACTGGAAGGAAGCAGCTGAGCAACCTTCATGAGCCCCACTTGAGAAGCTGAAGGTGAGCGGTACATCGTCACAAACCCCAAAGTACGGTAACACTGAAAGAAGCTGTAACGGCAGCGGGTGTGTACAAAAGGTATACGTATAAGCAAAAAGATGACGTATCCGAAAAAAAGGGAATGACTCACTGACAAGTCAAAACCCGTGGAATTGGATAGGACACCGCTCGAGAGGAAGATAGCGCCAAGGAGTAGGTCCGGACGACGACTGATGGATAATTGCGCACACGACCTGGAATGACGAACGTTCGGTGTCAATAGGTCAACAAACAGGCGGAGCTAGAGAAAGTTTCGCCGTGCGATTACTAAACCAACCCAGTTACCCACGCACACGAAAAAGACACAGACGGTGCGCGGTAACTCCCGTTTTATTGATCAAGACAACCAAATTTAAAAAAGTGATGATGATGCTTTCAAACATGTGTACAGGTGAAGTTAACGAAACGGCGTGTACAAAAAATGTACAAAAGAGTTTCAAAATGTAATAATGAACTGTAGACACTACAAGGTGTTCACATACTTCTCGGGTACACCCTTCTTCGACAGACAGCCTCAAAGTGTAGCTGTGCCAAATGATTCAAAAGCCCTCTTGTTGTCCAAAAATTACTAATGTTGGTCTTCTGTGTGACTGGCGAAATGTGAAGATGTGGTTATTGCCGTCACGGTCAGCTTGCTGTTCATGGATCTACTTTTGGCGAGTTTTTGCTTAATCTGCGAATTACAATGGCCGCATGGAACTTCGGGACGACATGATTCAGGTTAATCCTCCAGGATGTTTACACACAAAGTGCGTGAGCTCTTTTTCAAGGTGGGAATGGTGCTAGTTAAGTAGCAGTCATGTGGAGCGACTCCCATATCCCAGAGTTTCCTGAGCAGAGCTGTCAGCCATTCCGTTAACGCTGTTATCCTATCTGTAGAAATCTCAGGAGGGAGTTCGTTTGCGTTGGGTACCTTCTGATGTTCCAGTAACCTGATCTCAAGTGAAACTTTTGTTTCCGAGGACCGAACAACGTCACCAGATCATTGAGCACAGGCAGAGATCGATGGCACAATCAATGGCGTGGGTTGCCAGTTGAACTGCTGTTGGGAGCTCTCAGTCCAGTGTACTAGTCATCGTTGCTGGTTATGAATAGCTTCAACACACTCGTCTTCATGTATATTGGATGCTTGTTAAGGTGATTATTTGTGGATACACGCTGTTGACATAACGCCTATTTGCGCACTAGTAATTTGCAATGGCCTGACAGCTTCAACTTTTCATTGTTTCAGGAAAGAAAATTGACAGCACGCCTAGTGAGGGTGATTAGAAATCACATACTTTCAGCCAACTAACTACTTAAGTAGAGGTCCGAATTGCGGTTTTACAAAGGGTATTCTTTGACATTATTTTGCTGCATACTAGAAATTGCATACAGCACAACGGGGCACTGCTTCCCGGTTTCGGGGCTACGAATTTCCTTTAATGAGGGGTTTTCCGAAAGTTCTGAGTATGACCAACAGTATGACGACGCATTAACTGAAAAGCATCTGTTTTTCCCTTAACCCGATGTTCGTTGCCTGCAGCGTACCCTTCATTTCGTCACGCAGCTGCTCAGCATTGTTCAACTAAATTCCAGTCTTGCTTTCTCAAGTAATCTGTACTTCGTTCAAGTGTTCTTCCGAAGACTATCTGTCTTTCGAGTGGCGCTTCAAATTTAGCAGAAGATGAAACTCGCGATTTCGACATTAAACTACGCAGTAAAGTTCCTGGACTTCACAATTGTGAATAGTAACGTTTTGACACTCAAACCGTGAGGAGCCAGAATGCTGGCGCTCAACCTCTCTCCGTATTTCTTTTATTGAATAGCAGACACCGGAGAAAATCGACTTGAACACCCATACTTATTAATTTGTGTAACGTGTCATTTAACAACACAATTTCATCCTTACATGAAGTGGTTCGCCTTTGCTTGCTCACAGTGGCTTGTGAGCTGCCGCAGTCATTTTGCTTCCGTATCTTGGACCGGTTCTTTGTCTTTGAATCATAATGTTGAGTCAGTGTTTCTCACCCACTATTCAATCGTCATTTTATCTTACCTCTGCCGTCCCTCATAGGCTTGGGTTTCTTCTGTAAACGTTTGAGTTGGCTTTCTTTCGTTTCGACACGAACATTCTGAGTACCTAGAGAGCTCAACTTTGACGTGGTCAACTGTTCATCACTGATTCTATTCGCCATAGCTAAACAACTGTTCTGTGTTCATAATCTCTCACATACTGATCCACCTTTTTTGGTCACTTCCACACTGTTGATTCAATTCCCCTCTTTATCCGACTGAAATCAGCTTTCCAACACTTGAATATGAATTAAGAAGAAACCTTTATGTTGAATACATTCAGCCTGTGATTGCGGCTTAATCTCCAGAGTTACGAAATCAGCGATTACATGATGTTTTATTCTAGTATTTTCTTCTACTATGGTAGAGTGACCTAGAGCAAAACCCTGGAAGATACCTTGTGAGTAGTGACGAATTTCGAATTTCAGGAGAATAATGTACTAAGTTAGGACCACAAATGAATGCATTTTATACAAGCCAAAAAGGATTGCAGGATATGCCATTGGTAGTATATAAAAGAGACTTTCGCTCCTAGTAAGTCAGCACACGATGAATTGCTAATGAGTAGAGTTTGGATGTGGTTTCGAACGCCCAGCGCTTTTCCGTACAAGCTTCCAAGTAGGCTCAATGATTGCAAGTTCATCAGAAACCCCTTAAAGTTTACAGGTCTCAGTTGATGGAAACACTGAAAACGTCGGTAACTAATGGACGTTCAAGAAAAGGGAATTAAAGCAGCCTTTGATAAGTTCAGGACATTTGGTTGTGTTCGTCTTCTGGGATGGAATTCACCTAACATACTCAGCTGCCAGGCGGAAATATTGAGAACTATAACAGCTAATCGAATTTGATTGTGTAGTGTTAATTATTTGAATTTAGACGTGTAGATTCAAGAACTAATTATCAGCCGTTTCTTTTACTTTTAAACTAGTGTCTGTTCTTGGTGTTATGGTTGTTTAGCAGTAAAACTTTGTTGTAAGCTACTGGTAAACTGCCGTTGTTTGTCAGAACTGACACCTAATGTGCTCATTTTTGTACCGCTCTCCATTGATTTTCGCTGTCCGATTGTCTAGGTTAGCGTTTAATTCGCGTTCACTAGGTGGAGGTAGTCAAGTTAACACTTGGGTTAGTACAGTACGAGACGCTCTATGATAGTGTACGAAAACAATTGGTCTTTCTTTCATAATTTGAGAGTTTCAGGAGTTTGTTATGCACCATTAACTATCCGGAAGTTAAAGAATGTATTGTAGTTAGACATGCTTTTTGTATGGCACGCTAAATTACTGAGCTCTGTGTAGGGTAGTGACCGTCAAGAAATTTCTCGGAACGTGTGTAAACTGTTGAAGACTGAGAAGTAGTAGTAACTAACAGTGCCACTACCGGGACACATGTTATTTCGCACCCTTCTTTGTTACTCAAGAACGACGTACGTTTACATGGTATGGTTGTTTATCCACTCGCTTACTTACACCAAAGGTGATAACCTAGTGTATTTCGTAGCATATACTGCGAACGTTCGCACGATCTTTACCCCAGCAAGCTAACCTTCATAGTTTCATTCAATAAAATCGTTCGTTTTCTTGTATTCGATGATCAACCACTTTTTTCCACCTCCACTTTTTTTTCATCTATTTGCTGACATTTTTTGTGTTATCCCGGCTCTTCCAGTTCACTGCAATTGTCGGAGAGGCTGCTCGATCTGCCCGACTACGTGGTGATTCGTTGGTAGCTGAAGCACTGCAACGTGAATCTGAGCAAGTTTCTCTGGATGACTTATCGAAAAACATTGAATGGTTGTCTTCTGCACTTAGCAGTTCTAGCCAAAGCCTCACTTTACCGATGCGTGCGCGTGAGCAGCTCGAACATTGCTTGCATCGAATGAAGACAGCTCGGGCTGTTGGCTCAGAAAGTCAGCGAGTGCAGCCATTCGATGCACTTGTAGACCACTTTGCCAAACTGTTGACACAGAACAACACCGTTAACCCGGATGTGGTGTTGGTCACGCCGATTAACTTCTCAAATTCAGAACTGGTAGGTCAGGCCGAATTACTAATTGACAGAGGAGTACTAGTTGGTGGAGATTACTAATGTGCATTGACTGTCTCAACCGTACGAAATAATTTTTCAACATGTTCGTTATTTTCTCACTATGCTTCCACTACTACTGCGACTACAGGCTACTAAACTAATGCTTTTATGGTCTGCAACTGGTGCATGTTTTTCCCAGTTGTTTGCCGCATACGTTTTTCTCTGAGACCTATTTTGTGTGGGCGTAATTCAATCGGTAACCAGCACTAGTTACATGAGTGCGTTCATAAAGAGGATTGTCGGACAAGCAGCTTGTTTGGTTGTCCTTGTCAGCTAGGTTTACCACCAAAATCACGCAAGTCCATCATACTTAGTCGGTTACTTGTATGTTGACGCTACAACTAGAGACCAGGTAATCGATTATTTCATTGTGGCAAATACGGATGACAGACGCCAACAGATAGGCTTAAACGAATATATACGTTAGTTTATACTAGCTGAGAGTTAGACTTATTTGACTCTAGCCAAGACGTAATTTAGTGCATTATTTCTCACAGTGTTCTGTTTCATATATGGATAAGTGAGCTTAATTGACGCATCACATAAAAACAATCCACTAAAGGCGACGCTAATAGTCAGCTTTAGAATAATGTTAGTTACCTGAATTCTCTTGTCTGTGGTAATATGTAAGCCAAAGGACTGACCCAGATGAAGACCAGCCGATGCTAGTTATCAAACACAGCTATCCATTATTAACTAAAAGTAGAACGACCAACCCTTGACGAGTGCCAGTTGACTCGATAGATAACAGCACCTAATCGACCACGAAACAAAGGGTGGTACATCGATCGGTGTCTCTCATTGTTCCACAGATTTGTTGGTGCGACCGTGGGGAAACGCCAATGACCAGAAGCTGTGACTGAATAATTCACCGGGAAAACGGACCTTACTGGTCCACAAATGCTTTGAGTAATCAGCATAAATATGTGCACTGTTTTAACTGCAATTGTCTGTGCTGAGCAAACACTCTGCCTCGGTTTTCTTCGATGAGCCACGCAACCATAAATCTGTCATTACCGTGTGCATTACTTCAATGGTATGGTTGGCGGCATCCGATTCGGATCAGCTTGTCACAGTGACCGAAGCCAAAGGACGCCTGCGCTTATCCATCACTGCAACTGGCTTGCGCTGCACCAATTGCAGTTCTACCCACACACCACATATCCAGTGTAAACCCGAAGGAATAAGACCGGGAGGTGTGCCAGTGGGGCCTTTCTGTCCAGCCGGCCAATGCTGGTTAGCCAGTTGATTGGCTAATAAGGAAGGGAAACTCTTATCTCTCGGAAACTAAACAGAGAGGCTGCAATGACGAGATCTAGACTAGGAAGAAAGATTTTTGAAGTGTAATACAAGAAGCATTGCAGTATAGGAGTGCAGGTTAGTGCATCCCAAGGAGGATACGGTTGAAAAACAAAATTCTCATTGAACTATGGAAAGCCAGGCAGATCATTCATCATACAACACACCAACAAAGCCGAAGAAAAGAATGTATAGAAGACCACAGCCACTCACGCATCTACTTTTTGTCTGGCTGCTCCCCTTCGGCCAATCTGACAAGGTTGAATCCGCAAGGACCGAAGTCACAATTAGCACAGCCCTCCGGATCAAAACAGCACGCAAGCCTGACCACCACGCCAAGGGACACGACTTCAATGGTATACACCGATACCCACCTACCGAACAATCATGAGAAGAATAAGCTTTAGCGCAAACGCACAAGGAGAGGGATAGGATGGAACTTGACTCCTGAAACATGTATGTCTAAACTTAAGCAGCCGACCTCAGAGTGCCTACATCTTGTAAACAAACAACAAATTTATAAACATAGGTGTGACGGCGTTTGCAAAGCAACTTCTTTCAGGCTTCCATTATCCGGCGTTGTTAGCTGTCATCTCAACTTAGTCGTCCAGCCGCAACCCTGACGTCACTGGACTCAAATTGGCCGTAGTATTCTCTAGTTTCTCCAACCATATGTCAGTTGAATCATTACTATCATAGTTTGGAACGTGAACACGATGTACCTTCGCTAATTTACTAGTAACCGTTTTCATTTCTGTTTGCCTTTTGTCTAATCTCTGGCGGGCAGTGGGCTCACCTAATATAACACCATCTAGTAACTAGTGAGTTGGTATGCATAACACACTACTTAACCACCCAAATCTATCCTTCTTTAGGTTTGGGTGAGTGGGCTTAATTGCTTCCAAGAGACTAATCCCCCGTCTCCAGATCTCCTAGTCGCCTGTTTGCGCATCGTCACGAGTCTGATAATGCTGCAGTATAAGTATAAACAACTTGACAGTATTTGTTAGGTGACATATCTAACGAGACAGACTAAGTGATCCGTGTAATGCTGCTCGATCCATGGTCGGGGATCATCGCCAACTTTTAGGTTGTGTCAGTTTGCAGGCAAAATCTTGTCAACTGTTTGTAATGAGGCGGCTCCGCATTTTTTCTCTCAAATTCACTGTCGGGTGAACGGTCCTGTACTGTTCCAATTAACCAGTAAGATTGCGGCCGTCCGATTAGACGTCTGTATGTTTCTACTGAATCCGAATCTTTCTTCCTCGTTCGTTCAATAGCCGCAAGTGCCACTCAGGGTTGTTCATCTAACTGTCTTTTGTGGCAATCGCTTGTCTTGTACATTCGCATGCATGGTAGTCTAATTTCCCGGTTAACTACGAACGTTTTGACGTTCACCTTTTCTCCTCGGGCGATTATCAAGTCGTTTCATCGAGTACGTGATTGTTTTGAAACCAATCCGATAGTATCCAAACCATGCAAAATAAAATGTTCCGCATGAAATTAGTCACCGCTTGGCATAGCAGTTGAAATCTTACATTCACTTTTCTGTGGATTTCGACTGTCATCTTAAAATGTTGTCTATCGATCCCTTAACGATTTATCTGCTTTCGTTTTCCATTGTCAGTTAAACAGATCACATAAACTGCGTTGTCTGATTCCCCCCATGATTTCCCTCTCTTTTTTGCGCTACTCGTTTTTACAGGTTATCAAGGCACTGTTACAAATTAAATCATCTAGGCCGATCATAGCCTATGATGATAGAATGGCAGTGTGCTATTTTCCAGGCTCCTCAAAGGTTAGTTTTTCCGGACCAAGTTTTTCCATAAAATTTTTTCGCCTACTTTGGCATTGATGGCGGTAAGTATATCATTTTGCTGAGTCTGATTGATATTAAAATGGTTGACTTCATTTCTCTAACCCAGCTCATCATCCGTGCACATCGCATCGCATGCCACTCAGCCGCAATGTTAGCAAAATGTGCAGAACGTGGTAGATGACCAGCTGGAATTCTTAGTACGCAACTTAACAATCTAAAACTTGAACAAAAGAAATCGCTTGGTAGTCGCTACTAGATACCCATCTCTTAACCTCTTCGTTGCTTACTGTTGGTTTCATCCGATGTAGAAAGTAGACATCAATGGCCAAATACTTCACTCTGAGCAGTCACGTTTTGGAACCGTAAGGTAGCACAGCTCTTTCAGTCGTCTTATAACTGTCACCTTTAAGTATCCAGGAGATGCATCCCATTCACTGTAGATGCCCTACATTTCATCACTTTCAAAGAATGTGTTGCCATAACCTCTTCTGACTTCATTAGTCCCCCTTATACTACAGTTTTGATAGTCCCAAGGCCATGGCAAGTGTGAAACTCAGTGACATCTGGTATTCTTTCCGTTCAGCTCCTTATTGGTAGTCAAACTGTTATCACTATCTGTACGTAAAACACTCCTCACTGTGACTTGTATTTAATTCTTTCGTTATCGCCCATTCTACGGAACTCCAACTGAGCCCGTTTGTTAACGTGTTATCGTTACATACTTCATGCGGGCGCATCGTTTGCATGCTTTCTGCTCAGACGGACTGTTAGATTGTTTGATCAGTTCCTCCCATCTTAAAATCTATGACTCCAGTGTAGAGTTGAACAAACTGAATCACAACGCATGTTTTTCCCCCACAATTTCAGACAACGAATTCAACCGCACTGAGTAGTGCCCATGCAATTGTCAAGAATTTATCACAGGAATGTGCAGCACGTGAATGGACCGTCAAAGCCCGACCGTTAAGAGCCAGTATGCTTAATGAATCCAATCGGTACCTGTTCGCCCTATTGGAATTGATTCGGCGAGAGCAACCTACCTTGGCAGATGATCCAAATGAGCGCGAGGCCGCACACTGGAGTCTGTTTCATGTTGCTTTAGAAAATAGCGCGAAAGCTGCCCTATTCCAATCTGTTACTGGTTCCAATACCTCTAGATCGACTTAGCGCGTCTAACTTTATTTAGTTTCCCCTTGTACAAATCATGTTTTGTCCCTTTCTGTGTTTAACATTTTACTTCCATCTGTCAGAGCATTGAGCCGCTTAGTAAATAAAACATTGAACAGAATTCTTTTGTGTTTTTTAATTTGGCGTCCGTGATTAGTGTCTTCAATTTTTTGTTAGTAAGTATTTCCAATCTCGTTAGCATACACCAAGTACATTTGGATGCTTTTTTTATAGAACCGTGAGTTAGTAGTCAGTCCCAATAGTTATTATCTTAATCCAATGGGTATGTTGTTGGTCTCTGATTATCGTCACCTTCTCTGTACGGTATGCATATCACCCCCCTTACTGTGGGTACCGTGGCGCAATTGCTTGCTTCGTCGCGGACTTCCAGGCGCTTGAATGGCATGATTCATATTATGCATTCCATTACGAAATGTGCGTCTATCCATTCATGAATGTTACGACCTCACGCATGCGTGTGGTACAACATAATCGTCAATGTTGATCGTTTTCTATCGTTGTTGTGCTACTTTTTTTCTCACATTTGTGCACGCTGTCTTGCCATCAGTTGATGCCCTCAATTTCACCCTGTGGTAGTCTCATCGCCATTCATGCTGTGAAATCATCATGCACTTAGCAATCTGTGTTTGGATGTGACTGGATTTTGGAACACTAGCACTCCCATAAACATGACCCGTGTTAATAAGATTAAGTTGTGTCTTTCCCGACGCTCTGTTTACACAACTGAACACGACAGCCCATCGCCTTGGTCAGAATTTGATCAGTAAGAAGTGCTCTTATCTCGGACTACTTAGGTTTTGGGATAATAATGTTTATAGTTGTCGAATTACATTTTCAGTTAACCCCCATAGTTGACTTCTTATCCTTCGGGGACTTTCACTGGGAAACCGTTGTAGTCGTGCCTCTTAGTGCCTCATTTTCCATATGCGAACTTTCCTATAAGCGATGTTCTTTTGGCTCCAAACAGAGCGTAGTATACTGTTATAATACGTTACTGGGGATTCAATGATACAGGTAATAACTTTTTTCACCCTATACTCTGCCCACTTCTTTCAAAAATTTAATAAGTGGTCTGTAATTTCGGCATACACCGCATGATTCACTTTATAACAATCTACAAACTTTTGTTTGTTTAGCATGGGTGAATCCGACTGCAAAGTGATGGGCCATGATTTCTTCTCCGCGTCAGCTCTCATGGATGGCACTTGTTCAAGCGGATTTACCTAAGTCTTTAAAGTGTGCTACGTGTCATTTTGGATAGGTAGTCCACACAACTGAAACATAACGTGTTGTAAAATTGTCTAGCCACTTGCGAACCTGTCTTCATGCAACTGCATGTGGTCAATGAGAACGTGGTTTGAACAACTTCTTGAGTCTCCAGCATGTTTCTGAAACGGGCAAGTCTAATATGACTGTGTACATATTTGTTAACAAGCTAACTTTTGAAACAGCAGTCAAGTCTTTATTGTTTGGCACGTTTTCAGGGTTCGATCCTATTGATAGTCATCATCTCCCTAACTGGGTTTTAAAAGACTAACAAACTTACCTAGACGCACCATCATAAATTGTGTAGGGTCTCTTCTGCTTAACCTCGTTTTTTGCATTCGTTGTTCCCCCCGGATTGCTGATATTAGATGAGACTCAAATGTGAAAAGTCAGGGCTTCGGCTGGATAAAGTCAGGGCTTCGGCTGGATTCGAACCAGCGACAGACAGCTGATAGGCTTGCCCTATGTGCGCTTATATTCCATAACCAGACCTTATTTCAGATCACCTTTAGTTGGAACAGCATTTTCCTTAGTCTTTCATCTCTCTCAAGTGTACACCACCGAGACGCAAAAAGGAACAAGATATAATCCCCTAAAAGTGGTTCATTCTTCGTAAAGACAATTTTCAGTTGACATCGGGCAGTTTGTATGGAATTTCTCCCCACTGTGAGATGAGAACATTTTGCCTTACGCTTACGTTGCCCTCACGAAGTATGAATCGATGGATTAATTGAATGCATCGCAGGAACAACAGCATGTTGCATTGCAATCTTCTCTGGCACTCTAGATCAGTGGTTTAAGCTTTGAGTATTCAAAACAGCGTCCTAGTTTCCGATTTGGCTATCACTTTAATCTTCTAGGATGAAACAATTTAGTCTTCTTACTAATAGTGTAGACATCACAGAGCGGTACGAACCTCGAAAGTTGTTTCTTCCCCGAAGATTGAAAGGAATGTTACTGTTGCGTCATGTATCGTGTTGCAAAGGCTTTCCAAAAAGAAACTAAACTGTCCCGGCCTAATTTTCACAAGGCTGTCGAACGTATGCGCAGCACAACTGACAGAATGGTTGTCTTTGTTCCTCTCTGTTTTGTTAGGTTTTTGGCATGTGGTTGATTTCCCGAGGTCGCGCAGCATCAACATGCATTCAGTGAGATATTCAACCGATCTCTAGAATGAGGAAAGCTTCCGTTAGCGTGCTCTCTGTTCCTCATCTTCAAAGGAGAGGGGTGGTTGCAACGAGCCGATCGCCTTTTTATCTGTTAAAAACCGCAACCGACGGCCAGTTGAGGACCTGTATGGTTTACCGTGTGACGCTGTTCGCTATCCAACATGGGTTCCAGAATGGTTATCGATGTCTGACAAGCTTGATTGCAGCTAGATAGCAATGAACCGAGGCGGCCCGCTGTTGTTCCCCTCATTCGTCCTTGAGTTGCCTCGGCTGGTATGGTCCACGGTGTTGTTACGTATTGGTGACATAAAAATATCAAGAGTGGTGGATATTGGATGGTTCTTGACAGTCTGCTCCACTGGATCGCAACGCACCCTTCTCAGTATAAAGCGATGCACATTAATGACTTCTTGCACCAGTTACCTTTAGCGAGCAAAGGGCTGACTAACACTGTTCGCAAACGTGACCCGGGAGTGTTGCAGAAGGTTTCCTGTATCTGAAGTGCGCCCTGTTAACGAAGAAAGCTGACGCTTTTGGAATGCTAATGCGGTTGCTTTGGCTAGTTCAGTTACATAATTCCTCTTACGGTCTAGCTTATTCACGTGTAACACGTGCAGCCTTATTGATTACTCGTTGTGAAACATTTATCTGGTCAGAAGAGTACGGCGTAGGGCTACAAACCTCCGCCAAACGTTTCGCCTACTTTTTTGCTCACAAGCGTTGCTCAAAATGGACCAGTTCTCCACGTGCTGTCGACGTGTCAGAGGCGATCTTGTTTTGACCCATAGAGCACTACATCAACCGTCACATCCTCTTGAACACATTCTTACACGTAGTACAAATGACTGTTTCTGGGGTCACTCGATGAAATCGTAACGTCGGATGACTCATCTGAAATGCAACCAACATTCATTCAGTGTTAGAGCAGGTGTATTCCTGAACACCATGATTGAATCTGTCGTGGTAACGCTATCAGTAGATAAGTTCAAGTGAAGACTTGATGTGCACACTCGTAAAGCCGGTCCTACTGCTCAACCAGCTTCACCATTAGGGCAACTCTGAATCGGTGTAAGATCTTTAGCTTTTGAATAGGCCACTTCATAAGAGGTCCTCATTGGCGTTGATTTTTCTGCTGAACATTCGTTTGGATCACTCAGTTGTGACTCTGACAGCTTGTGTCAGTGCTATTTGATAAGTATCTTGTGCACCCTCGTTACTCATCTTCCAACTGACTTTCTTGTCTGCATGCAGATAAACCAAAGCAGGCACGAAACACTGAATGACCTGAGTCATAATGGTTCCAATCCGAAGTTCAATACTTAAAGGGGCGGCGCCACGGGTAACTGACGATGATATAGTCAGTTTGTGTCCATAATTGGGTTGCATAAGATGCTCTTCATCTGACGCATTGAGGTCTTGTGCTGAACTGATCAACTCTGCGTGTATGGTCATTGTGATGCGCATAATTGTGACAATTACTCACTGAGCTGGCCTTCTAACTTCTTCTCTCGAAAACATTGACCAAATTGTATTGATGCCGTCGCCCCGTCTGCGGTGGAGGGGGTGGGTTCACAGCGATGATTTTGGTGTCGTATCATATGAACGCGGTACATATTTTATTCACGATACTGCATCAGTGTTGTCACTCATTTTGTTCGTTCATAGACAATGAATATCGCGTGAACTTCAATGCATCCCTCACCATTTTTTTTTCAAATTGCCGATTATTTTATCCTTACTCCTGATAATTGTATCCTGGCCGGCGATGGTGAGGAGGAGGCTAACTTTTTAGTAAACACTAGTATATGGTTGGCGTTTGATAATCTGTATTTTGCTGTGATACACTTCTTAAATAACTGCGTGTATAGTGCAATCGTATGCGCTGCACTGCTTCACGATTACGAACCCTTGCCTTCCCGCGTCAGTGGAGTATCCGTTTTTGATATTAGCTGCCTAAGGATCATTACTAAAGTTTTGGTGCTATCTCAAGGCGGGTAGTAGTTATATTAGACAGACAGACCCTCTGTACACAAAGTAATTTCACCACACTAAGATATCTCGGGCAGATCTTATTCGCGCCTACCAGATCCAACCAAATCTTGCCTTGTGTCTTTTGGATGTAACTGGAAAAATAGACAGAACGATGGGCAGGTCATCACCTTACTATTGATGTAAAGAAATTGCCGTTAAGTTTGGTTTCCCTACTCAGATCTAAAATATACGGATGGTCGGTGGTTACAGACAGTCAGTGAAAGAAATACCGTGATGTTTAGTGTTCTGGTTTTCCTTACATGTCCTTAAGGGGGGTTCTTTTGTCCAAAGGTTTATTGAACACTGAGAAACACCCAAACAGTCAAACACAAAACATACCAAAATGCATACGGTATGAAACTGGCAAATGTGTTCGTGCTGTCTTCTGTTAGCGTTATGGGTATTACGATAAGTTCATTCTGCTTTCACCTACTCATTTCTTCTCATTACCTTTGTTTTCTGCGACGACTTCTAGTTGGCATCCAACTTGCCGTTATTCACGTGTAGAACAATAATTCGTTTGTGTCATTCCAAACAAATGGTTACTATTATCATTATTGTTCACAAAATGTTTCACATATGAAACGTGTCAAAATTTACCGACGTTCTCAGTTCTTCCGGAGTGTCCCACATTGGATGAATAGGTGCAACAATGGAGTCAATTGAACTCAGTGATTGAATACGTTGTGACTGATCGCCTCTGTCTTGACCATATGAAGTAGGTATATGTGTCCTTTTAATTGGCTGGCAGCTCGGACTGATAATAAACGAATGTGACATTTTCGATAAGTTTATTCCGGGCTGATTCTTCTGTCTTTGTTTTTGTGTTGAGAAATTCAAGTTAGTCGGTTTCATGGAATGACCGATGTGATCAATAAAGTCCATTTGATTCCCTTCCTCTTCCCACAGCACGTCACGAATTGTTTCCATTTTTGGAAGAGAAGGGTTATCTCGTAGGCGCTTTGCGAAACCTGCAACCTCATTTTGCACATGAGGTTCTCCGATTGTTGCTTTCTTTTTGTGCGGCTTTGGGTTCACTCGCCGGGTCATTGATTTCTTTGCTTCTGATGAGGTTTTATGCTCTTCTTGTATGGCTGTCCCTCTGGATTGCATGTTGCAAAGTTTCAGTGTCAACATGTCCATTCCCATCTCATGCGGTTTTTTGTTCGGAACGATTGGACTCAACTGCAACGAAATGCTCGAAAGACTTTGTGTTCGTAAACTGCCTACTGTAGAGCCACTTGCCCTCTCATCGACGTGATACGATTGATGTGCCTGATAAATAAATCGGTAATACGTGGTAGTTATAAGCTAACATGTAAGATGCGTTAACTCCACCTGTATGCTGTCTACCGGTCTGTGGAAAATGAGACCCGTTACAGAAGAAATGTCACTGTTTACCTCAACAAATTTTCCAGTAATAGAGATTTAGTGCTCCCTGTGACGTCCATTGTTAAGCTAGTGCACAAAATACACGATGTATTGAACAAGCTAGTTCTGATTCATCAGCAGACTAAATAAGCCACATTCATATTAACAACTTTCTATATACATATTAACCGTGAAGATGGAGCCTGCGGTTATGGCATTGTACTGCATAAGATCAACCACTCCGATACGACAAGTTTTATTAAATGGAACCTAAAATGAACCAACCGTCCCCAACAAAAATATCCGCATTTTTCGTAACAAACTAGAATAACTAACCCGTGTGCATATGAACTAATTCACTCTGGTGCTATGATTGTTCTCAAGTGTTATAACTTACCTATGGTTCACAATGCTCGGGGTACCGCCTTAACAAATTTTAGACAGGACCGCACGCACCATTCTTTGATTAATTGGCTGACCATTGTAATGCTGTAGGTCAAGTAACACATGTGCAAATATGGCCCAAACGATTCATAAGGTCTTCCACGTTTACTTGAAGCTATCAAGTTAATTGGATAAAACGTTTTCTTCTGATATATTTTTTCTTTTTACTGTCATCCCACTGAATAAACTCGTAGGCCATCTGCCTGATTATACCTGAAGCATTAATATGTGCACTCAGATACCACTGATTGAAATTAGCCAGTGAACTTAGCTAATCACTTACAATTTACATTCTAATTTCAGTGATGTAGTATACCACCACAAGCTCGCAATGACAGTGTGACATTCGTTCGAGGTACTATCTTGAGATATCGTCTTAACTCAGTTGCGGCATGACTAACTGAAATCTTCCGGTGATAAACACAGTATATAAGAGATACATGAATGGCATGCCATGAGTGGTTCACTGCAATGTGAACCCGACTGACACCTAGCCCAAAGAAATCTTGCAGCAAAAGTTGAATTGAATAACCAGTTGGGTTTTATAGCTGTGGCCGTATGCGGTTATGTGGACGATTCAGTTCAACGCTTGAGGATTAGGAGATAATCTTGTGTTTATCGAAATATTCATTTCAAAGTTGTGTTCTGCTTACACAGCCACTAAGCCTCCTCAAGTACTAAGCTATTAGAACTGTGAGAATGTGCAAAAAATACCACTGTTAATAGATTGGCATTCATATATGTATTATTCATGCCAAATAGCTGCTCCGCAGTTTAGTAGACAGAGTTTTGCGGGATAAGTCGAATCCTCAGCAGGAAGGATATCATTCATACCACTTTACCCCTTCAAAGGCGACAGCTGAAACAACAATTGGAAATTCTCAATTGTTTTCAATGGAACAGTCTCTACTGCCAGACTGCAGGTTCTTCGCAGCACCACTCCAGCGTTCCGCTGACGCCTGAAACTAGTGCCCCACGCAAGTTCTACTTCCAATTTTTCTGTGGAACACATCAAGCTAGCCATACGACCAAACGCTTCTCTGCAAGCATCCACGGGCGCCACCTTGGTCAGTTCAGTAGTGGGATAATCACGTCAATCAACAACGTTATGTTAGCACACCAGGTTGTTCAAAACTACCACCAATTTGAACAGTGTACTTCGTTCTTTATCCAGTAAAGATTGTTTAAACAAAGGCAGTGAGGTGTCGGTTACTGACTATGGCCGAAGTCGCCGGTGCGGTTCGACGTCGTGTGCCGAGGAACTTTATATGATCAAGTCTCCCACATCCCTCGAGTGTTCCAGCATCATCAGATGTTTCACTTCAGGCCTGTTTCGGTCCAGTTACGTAGTTTTGGCACCCGCAAAATGCCTTCATAAGTCATATTTACAAAACGTCCCACCCCCTATAATGTGCCCGTTTCCCAGTGGGCGTCTTATTAGGAATTTTATCCCTGCTGATCTCCCACATACTCCATTCACACTATTAGTTACTGTTTGTTATTCAAACATCGTCTCGCAGTACGGTTTTAACATATTCTAAGGCATAATGTAGTGTTAGCTGCTGACGTACTGTTTTGGGTTTCTTTGACCGGTCATCACGTTTTGAACGGATTATGAGATTATTCCTGCCTCTTTTTTCACACGATTTTGCGTACTCTTCCGATCGTAAGCAGCCTGTTTTTTTCTTATCCAACACCTTCGTGGTGAACTTTCTGCCATAAACTTCGCGTGACCGTGTTGTCTTATCGCTAACTCTCATTGCCGTTTCAAGTCGACTTGATTAACCTAATCCTTATTTACCCACTGCGATAACGAATGATCCAGTTTACTTCCCCACACAATGGCCCAGTCCTTCATACAAAACACCACCTCAACAACACAACCGCAGCTTCCAGGTTGAACACAATGGGATCTGGCCAGCCCTGAACCAGACACGTCAGGGGATGAGGGGTTCTTTGACGACGTTGTTGCTTGACAATCAGGTGGTTTTACTTAATTATTGATAGCCTAAGTATATGATACTTGGTACAGTAAACTCTCAGCTGTCATACAGGGTACTCGACTCAGTCGTCGCAGACTGTGCAACGCAGTAAATGATCAGGTATCCACGCACTCCGAGCGTTCCCGAATGCACGCCGGCGAACGGCCTTATTGCCCACGTGATCAGTCCACTTGGTGCGGGCTTATTGGCAGAAAGAAACGCAACATATCTGTTGATATATATCTAACAAACCAGAGTTCCAAACCATAGACCAAAACGGAACGCACACAAGCATTATTTTTCCTTCCTTCCAGCGACGACCACCTTTTCGATACCATTGATGACGCTGGTTGGCAACGGCAACTCGTGCCTTTGCTATCCTTTCTGATCTCTCATCAGTAGTGTTACAAACTGACGAGATAGTGCCATTCAAGCAAATGAAAGTGTTGACAATCTCGAGCTGATTGCTTGCGAAAAAGAAGGCTGGAGTAGTAATGCCCCAGTTTTGAAACAGTACTTTATCATTTGAACGTGCGAAGCGTATTCCACACAAACCAGCCAGTCGTTCACTTTGCACAACATTGTCTGCGTGTTTTCGGCAGAGGGACCAGGCAATGTACTGCATCCGCACACTCCTTGTCAGCCGACCTAGTGCCAAGAGGAAACTCAACATCAAGCTCAGTGGACTCCAGATTGTCGTCCTTGACAAGATGGACCAGGAAGAGGAGGTCAGATACTCCTAACTAACCCCACCAGAAATGATGAACTCCCAAGACAATTTTCCATAAACCCTCGCCCTACCCACATAGTGGACATACAGTGATCTCAAAAGGTCTGCGTATTTATCTGAAAATCCCTTTCAAAGAATGTCGTCCCAGAGAATGTTACGAAAATTCAAATGGAAAACATTCTTTGGTTCCAAAAACCGAGATGATCGAACGTCCGTAAAGGCGTCGATGCCGCTTGACCCGACGAAAGGTAAAATGTGATCAACGCACGTTCGGCAATGCCATAACCCTTCCCGCTTCTCACTTATCTGACTTCCTCTGGGCTCAACGAACTGACGTAATATAAAACCAGTGAATAAATCGGACACAACGGACATTTGACTGATGTCTGTGTGGTTGTCACCTGAACTTCTGACCCACTTTTTGAAATCGGAATCACTGTTGTTATCTACCAATCACCAGGTACCACTTCAGCTTACTGAACCGTCTGGAATTTTGTCAGTTCTGACATCAGTCATCACCATCTTCGAAAGAATGGAGGGAGAGGGGATCTGGTCCAGGAGCCTTGTTACTCTTCGGTAACTTGATCTCCAGAGCCACTACTGCTTCCGAATAAAAGCCCTCTGGATATCAGTGAGTCGTCTACATGGTTCAGTTGAGGTCAGCTGAACTGTTCTACAAAATGCGCAACCCACCGGTCAGTTCGGTGCAATTGATTGATGGCAACTGAACCATCTCTTTCATATATTGCCTCACTCACACGGACTGCACGTCCAGGACAAACACGGTTCAATGAAATAAGCTTCGTGCTTTTCCGGATAAGAAGGTTCACCCAGTCTTTTTTGACTGTTCGACCAAGTGCAGCTCACGGCCTTTGCGCATATGTTTAATCTCTCGATGATCGTCATCGTATTCAGAGCCAGGTAGAATGGAACGACACTTGTTCATCAGGTTCATCGATGTAACAGAAATCCAGTTCTGTCGCAACTGCACAGCTCCTTCGGAACGTATCTTGTTGCAGCGAATTTTCGTAGCTGTTGCGAATTGTCCCCAGTGTTCGTTGGGATCTCTCACGTGACTCAAACTGGACAATTTGTTTCTGGCAAGCGTTCTTCACACTCACCTTTCTCGAATGCCAGTTACTTATCTTGCATTTTGGAGTGTATGACCTCTGGGTAAATGCTAAAACAAACGAGCATGCACAATAACATGATTCGAGTCTAAGTGGTTGCTTTGAAATGCACGATAATCTTTAACAGAGTGGCGCCACCTCTAAATGACTGCTATGTGATCGAGTTGTGTCCACAGCTGAGAACCGCGGGGAGATATATCTATGTAACATAATGCTCCTTCTTGTGTTGAAGTGGGTCACTCTACTGCTAGATGATCGATTTATACGCACGATTGAGAAGAACAGGGTGGTCTCCATGTCACATTACTTCTTTCTGTGTTGAGATACGGTGTTCGATATATAGAGAGCATGAGGTACGCGCAGCTGCAGTAGTCTTCCTCTATTGTTTGTGGTACTTTATACCCAAACACCTCCGACGTTCTCCTCTGAAGAAAGAAAACCAAGCTGAGCATTAAGGTCACTTGTTAGTGTGATGATGTCGGAGTGTTTAATCTGCTTCAGAAGTTCAACGAAGGCGTCGTAGAACGCATCTTCGATAATATCCGAACAGCTATCCGTTGGAGCGTACACCAATATAATTAATACGCAGCCCTTTTCTGATTTGCGTTTACCAACTTTAGCGGATGCATTAAGTCTGATAGCACATACGCGACTGTTCACGAAAATTCAATCGGATAAGCACCACTCTGTTGTGGAACTCAGTGCGACTCCCAATTCAGCTCGACCACGAGATTCACCCTCAACGACACCAGATAGAGAAGCGCTTGGATTGACAGTTATCTAGAGGTTAGTGCGTAACGGCGCTGGATTCGTAGGGTGGTGTCGCCGACACGCAGCACACATCAAGCTCCAGACTTAAAAAAGTAGCTTCAAAAGCAAATTGCTGAGAAACTTGTCATAGAATGCTAACACTCAGGGTGTAAATGTCACTAGGAAGCACAGGGAAGACAGAAAAATGTGGAATCAAAATGGCTGAAGAATGTCTTAGTGAATGTACAATTCCACTGCCTGGAGAACGATACTTTCTGATACTTACCGGTCGTTTATTCCCCGGGAATGGGTTGCCTTAACGGACACCACCCATAGCCTCTGATTCAAAAAGTCTCGCCCGATCCGAGCAGCAGGTGTTCAAAAGGCGAATCGTTATAATCGGATCATGACCTAATGCTATATTGTACATATGCAAACCGTGCTCAACCATCCTATATATATACATATATATATATATATATATATATATTCGAAGGTTGATTCTACCGCTAAACACAATTTAGATCGAATCGTACAAGTACTATGTACCTAGTGGTTCTGGCGTGCAGTAACAAAAACGGTTACTGTACGCCAGAACCACTAGGTACAGAGTACTTGTACGATTCGATCTAAATTGTGTCTAGCGGTAGAATCAACCTTCGAATCAAAAACAGATTTCCAACAGGTTAGGTTGGTTGCAAAAGTACGAGGGGTGTGAAGGATGGACCTGTGCATCCGTTCCTATACCGGCGGGTTTATGGTTTGCAACGGAACTGACTGAATGGCCATGTCTTTGACTGGGAAGACAGGCAGGTTGTTCCAGCATCGAACCCTTGTACTCTGTTTTTAACCAACGAACTGATACAAACTGAACTGGGATTTATTGCGCTGGAATTATGCGACTGAGGCTTGGACAGATGTAAATGCACTTATGTGGGAACTTTCTTCAGAAACACTTACTTCAAAACAACATTGCGCCCTGTCGTACCAACTCAGGAAAAACATAATTTTAGGAAGGGAGTGAAGATCATGTAATCATAGTGAGAAGACAGATTAAACTGGGATGCCCATCACACCTTTCCGCCGCTTTGATAGCTTCGATGCAACACCGATACTATTCTAGCTGAATTCCGGAGAATATAAGTGATCGGAGTTGAGTCATACCAACGAATAATTTGGTTTTTAGTGTCTATTTGGCCTGGTCCACATCCTTAAAACATAGAATAACCACGAAAACGTGTATTTTTGAGACTCGATTGAGTTAACTTGTCTGGTCTTGGCTACCAGCGTCCCGCCTCCTAAAATTTATGCGTCACGCCCGCTGGTATTGTTCGATGCGTGAAATAAAACGCAAACACTGATTATCGAAGAGCCAAATACTCTTGATGTTTTACATCGTTAGTGTCAGTCACAAGGTGAAACAGCTTTGACTATGGTGGTATACAGCTGACCGCTTGGTCACGCGTAACGTGAAGTCAAACTATCAGTGTTTTACACCTTCATCCCAGAAACACGAAGTCTGTCGTTCAACTCCTGGATTAAATGAGAAAGTGAGCAACGATTGAGCCTAAACATGTCAGTAAACCTACGACGTTTCCTTTCATTGTGGCCTACGAAGAAACGCGTGATTAGTCCCGTCCCTTCTGTTTTTGGTTTGGAAAGCTGAAAAACAGTCTGAGGTCATTGTGGATGACAGCAGTAATATCAGGGGTTTGCCGCTGACATACAAACTGCTATACAGCAAACAGTGAAGGCGAGCTCTGGCTTAAAGATAAAAAGGAAGAAGGAATGGGGGTTTTGTAGTACTTCTTGTTATTCACTCTCAAAGGAATGCCGCTCATTACGCACATATCTTGTGCACACACCCGAAACTCAGCATCTAGGTGCTTAAATGTAGCAGGTTAAAAGCTGAGCTGCTAGTGAGAACAAGGAGGAACCTGCAAAAAAGCTCTCTTGGATCCCTCGTTGCATCACTCCACCATTTGCAACTACTCCAGTAATAACACAGTAATAACATTCCGGCTGCCGAGTTCTACTAGATGCTCATTCTACCAGCTTCCTCAGACACCTACCTCTTGAGTCACACGGGTCTGACCCTCAAAATGATTTCGACATATTATGGGTATCCTACTGTCAACTGTGCATAGTTGCCACCAGCTGTTGTTTATTTTGTTTTGTGCACACAAAAGTCATCGCGGGACATTTTGTACTGAATCACTGAAAACGAAATTGATCCTGGACTTTAGTATACTTAAGAATGGTGTCTCATGAAGAAAACATCAGTAGGGGTGTACCGAAAGCTGTCCAACTCAAACTAATGAAACTTCCCTTCTCTGTTTTTAGTTCTGATAGATGGCCAAATCGGAGGCACGATGATTTTAACGCTCGGTGGTAAGATACGGCTTAAGCTCACAGTTGTTGGATAGCAGGCAACACGGGAGACCAGATGGGCCATCAATCAAGGAAATCGGATCAACGGAAGAGAAATGGCAATCAAAAATCTAAGACAGAAAGCGTCAGGCACACAAACAAAATCAAGTAAAAATGCACACAATGTTCAGTTGGAAACTGCTGCTGCGCTGTGGACTGGAATTCCGGTTCATATACCTAAGTGCGTAGGGAAGTGCGAGTCGGACAATAAAGACGTTGCTTTACTGAAAGACTTTTGCCAAATAATGGCCAGATTCTCGACAGACAAATGTGTCTTGTTTAGGCTCTATAACTCTAACAAACCAAGTCGATCGGGACACAGATTAGCTGGCCCCCTAAGGTAGAGACGTTTTAGACGCCATCTACGATTTGTAACAATGGTTGCCATCGATAACTTTGAAAAAAGCCAATAGTAACATGTAAGATGTCTTGCGCAAGGGCATTTCGTTCGCATCTCGTTACTTTTGAGAAATTAACATACACTTTATATAGTTGGGGGGCAAGCAGCTAGGCGAGACCAATCTAGAAATATTCGAAACAATCAGTCAGGTGACCAAAGCGGAAGCAGCAAAATGCAACTGATTGATATTTGTGATGCAATAAAGGACTGGTTAAAGATACATGCATATTGAGTGGGGAAGGTGAGATATGGTTAGAAAAAATCTACAGAAGAAAAAACAGGAGCTGAAAAGCTGTACAAAAAGTGTCAGTTGCATTCTTACCAACAAATAGATGGAGTTGCAATGGGTAGTCCATTAGGACCCGTGTTAGCTGACATATTCATGGGTCACTTAGAACATTCTATGTCCAATGAAACCCGGAACACGTCGTTTTATAAACGATACGTAGACGATATTTCTGCTGTATTTTACGGTCACTGGCAAGTAACAGCCTTTCATGAGCTGTTAAACGGTTTGCATAACAAACTAACTTTTACCCTTGAATTCGAACAAAATGAGAGGATATCATTCCTTGACGTTCTTTTGAAAAGGCGTGAGGATGGGTCACTTTCCAGAGGTGTCTATCGCAAATCCACGTGGACAGGACAATATCTACACTTCAAGAGTTTCACACCTATTGCTCAAAAACGTGGCCTCGTTAGGACTTTGTTTGACAGAGTTCGACGTATTGCGACGGATGATGACCTAGAAAAAGAACTGACGTTACTGCACGAGACTCTTATAGAAAATGGTTATCCCCAAAAGTTTATTGAGAAGTACTCCACTCCACAAACAACGCGGGTTACACCCATTACTGTTCCTCGCAAGCCTGTCTATCTAAATCTTCCTTTTAAAGGTGACAATGTCTCAACCCTGATCAAACGCCGTTTAGATGCAGCACTCAAGCGCACATACAACGCAGCCCGACTGGTCTGCGTGGATGAAACCACCCGTGTTCCAACTATACCTAGAAAGGATGTGTTGCCCCTTTTCGCCCAATCAAATATTGTATACACGTTTGATTGTGTCTGTGGAAGCAGAAACGTCGGCAGAACCAGAAGGCGCCTCGGCGCACGTATCAACGAACACATACCTAAATGGCTTTTGAATTCGAGGGTCGGTTGTGCCATCAGTGCCATTACAAAACACCTTCTACAGACCGGCCACTCAGTGGACCCTAGAACGGCTTTCAGAGTGTTCTTTAGACCCAAGTTAAAGCAGGTTCTCAGTATTGCGGAAGCCGTCGAAATACATCGACTGAATCCTCCTTTATGCGCTCAGAAACAGTTGGTGACTAACCTTTCACTATGTTGGTAAAAATGCAACTGGCACTTTTTGTACAGCTTTTCAGCTCCTATTTTTTCTTCTGTAGATTTTTTCTAACCATATCTCACCTTCCCCACTCAATATGTATGTATCTTTAACCACTCCTTTATTGCATCAAAATTATCAATCAGTTGCATTTTGCTGCTTCCGCTTTGGTCACCTGACTGATTGTTTCGAATATTTCTAGATTGGTCTCGCCTAGCTGCTTGCCCCCCAACTATATAAAGTGTATGTTAATTTCTCAAAAGTAACGAGATGCGAACGAAATGCCCTTGCGCAAGACATCTTACATGTTACTATTGGCTTTTTTCAAAGTTATCGATGGGAACCATTTTTTCAAATCCTTGAAAATGATAAAATGACAAATTCCAGACAATATTGCCAAAAATTTATTCTAGAAACGGTATTCTGATGGAAGTTTAATTTTACCCATGTTAATTATTCCGCTTTTCTTTCTGGTTTTCTTAAACCTGTTCACTCTAATCTATCCCTCTCTCATGGAACTACATCAAACGGTGGCTTAGATCTCTTGGGGATACTCATCATCAAGCGGGAAGGGGTGGACAATGCAGCGATCTGTCCATGATAATGAAACATGTGGCGCACAATATCCTTGGCTCTTCAGCTTCGTCTCGATATAGCACACACGAGTGGTTTGGTCAAGACCCCAAGAGAGCCAAACATATTTCCACCTCCGATAGGTTACGGACAGAACGAGAGATGCAACACATCTTCTTTCTGCTCTGATTACATAGACAAAGAAGTGAGAGATTTGAAATTCTGGTTCAAACGGAAGTTTGTGCAAAGGTCGGTAGAATTGTTTCGAATCATTATGAAGGACCTTTCACTGACTTCTAGCAAAATAATAACGGTTTTATCAATTAATTTGAGTCATCAAATTTGTAGACCTGATCGTAATCACAAATAAGTGGTTGTAGGATATCGCAACGGAAAAACTTTGCATTTCCTCCCTCACATCTTTGGGGAAGATACATCGAACGCATGCCACAATTCAACTTCACCTTGGCAACTTGAATTTCTCAGGCAATCCTTAAAAAGTCGTATACATTATATGACCCCTTGTTTAAATAGGCGCTTCGAAACTGAACGTTTGGCATTTTCGTACACTCACCGGACTTACTTCTTTGATGCATGTTGGTGCCTAGTGAACACGCCAGACACGTAAGCCCATACCAATTTGAACCATGATGACAGTGCGGGATCCCTAAACGGTACCTGTCGGCGGATTCCCACATTACATCATCCTCAGTTGTTTGTGTTTGTGTGTGCGCGTATACGTATCATTCTGTCTTCTCTCCATATCCTCTGCAGATTGTAACAATATGTAGTCCTATCTTGCACTACTTCTTGCCTTATTATTATCGTCATTCAAGTCCATTTATTTTTGAGAGATGAGAATCCCACTTTCTTGATAGCCAATCAGCTGGCGAATCAGCGTTGACGGGCTGGATACAAAGGCCACCTGGTCTTCTTCCTTCGGGTTTAAATTGGCTACGTGGTGTGTGTGTGTTGTGCCACGAGTGGTGTAGAACAAGCCACTTGTGGTGATGGTTGAGCGTTGGCGTTCTTTGACTTCGGTCACTGTAACAGACTTATCCGAAACCGATACCACCGACCACGTGTCGTGAATATATTCTGCGTACCGCATCACACTGGAGTGGCTGTGATCCAACTTTGTACTAGTGACAGTTCTTACACAGAACTGTGACGCTGGTTATTGTGGTGATGAAGTTATATTCATTAATGTTATCCGGCTAGATCAACTTGTGTCGCTGAATTGCACTAACCATGGTGACGGGAGCACTCACGTTCAGTAACGCCTATGGAACATGTGAAATGACTGTTTATATCTCAGATTGAAGTATCGGACATTATTAAGTTTATACTACCAATAACGATAGTTCGCACTCACAGGTATACGGGAAATTACTTCCAAACAATCGAATATTTCACGAACTATTTTAAATCTACTAAATTTTGGACACACCACAGCTGAACATAATAATGTTTTTATCAAAGGTGAACATCGGAAAGTAACTCCTTTACCTTTCGTATGGTAGCCTCATAACCGTTCCATATAATTCTCAACACGCTCGCGGTTTCCGATTATCCTCAGTCCACTTACGTCTAAGTTCCCATCTAAACTGGTGAGCCCGACCTGACATTTTTGCTTTCTAATACTTAAACTGGTGAACACGGCGTTTTTTCTTCTCGAGTACTATCCATCTGTATAGCTATGTACATGTATATATTTGTTCTATCTTGCACAGTATTCGTAGTTGCTGTCTTCTTTTGCTTCCGTATGCTTATTTTTTTCAACGTGGCTTGCCATAACGTGCCATGTAATAGTTCGGCGTTGTTATTAATCCATTTATCGGTTTTTAGTCTATTTGCGATCGTCCATTATGGTCTTTTGCGCTAACCAGTCTTCAGGCTGTTACGTTGAGTTCCAACACTTTTACTATATATCCACTAAAACTTGACCTATGTCACTGTAGTTCAAAAAGCCGTCATTTTGAAAGCGTTTCAAGAAGCATTTCAAAATCCTTTGAAAAACAACAAACCGTTCAAAATATGACATACGCTCAACTTCCATTCCGGGTGATTCACACATTTCTTTCAGGCTGTTCGCTCCCCGTTTGTTTGTCTAAATTTCACACATTTTGGAACGCTTGAATATGTTTGCTGAACTTTGGGAGAACTTGTCGCAAGATCGTTCAACTGAACTCCCCTCAAGCTTCCATCTTCTAGCCTACATCTGACGTTCTGTCCCGATTTTATTTGCATAACTTGCACTGTGCATCTTTCAAGGTTTTCGCTTTGTGGAGGTCCGGCTGCTTAGAAGGAGGTACAATGATGCCACCTACGTCGAGTGTCTAGCAGCACCCAACTGACACACATTGTGGTGTAAACCATCTAGCAAATCGGCTCAGGAAAAACCCATTTGCCCTCCGCTCTTTCCCTTACGTACACGCAATAATCAGGCGTCAGCACGCATCATCACCATTGTGGCTCGCGACTCTCTCCTTCATACGTGAGGCTGGCCATACTACGGTCATCATTCCTGAGGGCATAGGCCGTCGCCGACAGTCATACATCCAATGACTCGACGACGTCGGAAGTACGCAACTTCCTCGACTACACTGCCACGTTCACCAGTCTGTGCACTGAGCTCAGCAGTTCACACTATTTACACATTGAGTTAGTTTCACCCTAGACTGACGCAGCAGCGTAAGGAGAGGGACCTTGTGGTCTTGGGTTTTTTGTATACACTCATGGCATCGCGAGTGCCATAAACAAATTCACAAGGGAGTAGCTCGAACGTTGACACCTTCGGTTACATGACCGAAAGTTGTCTACCGCCACCCTTCTATCAGGGTCCCGGCTGTAACCGTGTTTTCTTGCTTGTCTGTTCCGTACTCTTGATTCTGTGTACGCCTTGTGTATGAGGCCTGATACGAACTCAGTACCAATTTCTCCCGTCGTTCAACTAACTACCCGAAACGAATGCTTGCTCTTTTCGTGACGACTCGTCTATCATTCCATTATCCAAGGCCATTTAACCTGAACCTTCTAAACCGTTGTTTAGCGCACTTTTCGTCTGGAGCGCTTTTGAGTGCGACCGAGTGGGCCGGAGCTCACCTCACACTTCTTTTCTTTCTTCTCTTGGTTGCTGCCGATGGTCCCAGAAAGTAAGTTAGAACTAACTGCCTATCATATTTCCAAGCATTGCTGGAAATATACGATTAGTTTCCAAACCCTACTGCACTCTTTTAGTTCAATGCATGTTGGGACTACATTTTGGCTGCTCTTCTGGAATGGCGTTTCAAATTGTTAATGGACGAGGGTCGAGCCCATATCCGCTTGTCCATTACAATAGTTTCAAAATTGGTCTGTTAGTTGTTGGTGTGTCCGGTCGGGCATATGCAGCATGTTATTTCAAAATTTGAGAAGCAAGGCATTTTCTAATTCGGACTTTTATTCACTGCAAAAGGCTTGTCGATCGACCGTACAACTCGTCCATGGGGTGAGAGAACGCGCTGTCGTTGTGTGTCCCTCCCTACCTATTGCGCTAACCAATCATGTAGCCACTCCCTGCAGCCTATTTATTGGCGAGCCTCACTGGACTTTACTCTCTTTTTTATCCCAGTCCCTTTTTCTGAAAGTACTTCTGGCTTCCTCAAAGTTATAAAGCTTTGGATTAATTTGTGCTGTTCCTATTTCTTGAACGGGCCGGAAGACAGTGTTTGCATAACCTTCCGGTCTCGACGCTGATCGGTCTTACCCTACACACCACCGTTGCCCTGCTTACATCGTTATTAATTGCCATGGAAAAATTGCACTAGTGTGCGTTAGTTAGCTTTTTGTGAATGGCCCAAACTAGCTTCTTCACCTTATGATGTTCTTCAGAGTTAATGTGAACGTCGCTTCGTCTTATTCGTTATTTGAGGATCGTATTTAGTTTCTCTCCAGCCAATATACAAGTTATTGCGCGACGTACGTCGTACTGATTGTTTAGATAATCCAGTACTCGACAAATTTTCTTCTGCACAGGTGACCGTTCTGCTATCGTAAACGAATTTGGTTTCACAATGGGAGATTGCAATTCTGAGACCGCTCGCGTGCCTTCTAGCGGTGAACTTGATCTTTCTGCCTTTTCCGTTGCATCTAGCGATGTGGAACATAGTTCTTTTTGTAAGCTGCTCACATCAAGACCGAGCTGTGCAAAAAGTTTGTCTAGATTCATATCTACGGACGCTTTTGCCTTCCGTAATCGTTTGCGCACCGCGTCAAATGTGTAGTCTTGCAGTTGATCCGGTTCCGTATCTTGTCCATTAAGTTTAGGAGGTGCTTCAGTGAAGTGAACCCAGATTGATCGAAGCCTTTCGACCATCCATTCCGGTAAGCACAAACTATGACAGTCCTCCACACGTTGTGGGTTTGAATCTCTCAGTTTGTCCGGCTTTCTGTAAACTGGAACCACTTCCTGGGGAGATGCGTGATTTCGTTCCACTGAGTGTAAAAGATCGTCTGACACAGGTCTTTGAACTGAACGAACGGGTTTCAAAAAACTTCCTTTCCTGCAAAGCACGTAAAATCCAAACAATGAATTTCAGCACGGTACAACAGCTAAATAGTAGTATGCTGTCAATCGAATGTTTAACTTAAGCTTTCGAAGACCATGTGTCTTGGTTTCAAGATGAACATCTTGGAAGTATCAGAGTTTCAACGTTCACAATTGCCTAACAGATTAGAATCACTAAAATCATAATGCTGGCTGACAATTTTTGCATCTGCATCACGTTATACTTTCAAAAGACTTACCGAAACACAGTTTTGGACTCCCTGTGGCCGACGGGTTTAAGGCTCAAAGATATGCGGGGTCTTGATGAGTAACCCAGGTGTTCAATATGTTTGGCCACGTTAGAAGTCACAATAGGTCCTCTCCTCGACATTGAGTAAGCTTGAATTAAAGCTGCATGTAAAAATTGCGTAATTTGTTTGGTGGGTTTAGGATCGTTGTGTGTTAGGCAATCAGAAAAATGCATCGAAAAGCTGATCCCTATTCGGAAACTTCATATTCAATGGACTGATTCAAAAAACACGGGGTGCAATAAAATGGTAGGTATCCAACGCGAACACAAAAACTGAAGCGAGAAAATGGTTCATATTGGTGTCATCATCCTTTTACCGCGGAGAGAATCATGATTAATTTATACGACTTGATAAGATGTACTTTTCTCTTCCGTGGTAGTTACCGTCACGTTTAATTTTTCACACAGGTCAGCCGACACGATCCTGTGTATGCCTTTTAATGGCTGAGCTTACTGTACGCTCCTCAAGTGGACTGGAAGAAGCTGACTCACACCAACTGGCCACCGAGACCATTGACTACTGTTTGAAACACTGAGTCCCTTTTAACCATTTGAATGGAATGGAGAGAAGACACAAATTAGGATATATATTCATTTCGTACACTCTCGTCGGTCGTAAACATGTGAACTAGCATGAAAACGAAACGATTAAAAGTGCAAATCGAACTGGATCGTGATTGGTTCCCACGGCCAAACCTACGGTAAAAAGGGGTGACAGTCAGTTGTTTTGTGCACATAAGACCGACAATCGACGGCTCACCAATGAGGCTTCGATATATTTGGGAATTTTTGAGTTGTGAGCGTTCATCAAGACCTTAAACGAGGACGCGATAATGACACTGTGATTTGTGGTCGATAAGTGCCTTGTATTGGATGGGGTGGCGTTTCGCCCTCGATGAGTGTCACTCATTGGCGGGTGACTCAGTGCAGCTCTCAACCACATTGAGGTGTGTTCCTTGGCCCTAGTTGTAAGCGTTCTTTCTGTTATACCAATGTGTTTCTGCATCTGTTGGAAAACTGGTAGATACAGTGGCTGGTTGAAAACATGGGGTTTTGCTTTTTGACCGGGGTTAAAGGTAACCCAGTCGTTTATGAGAACAGGATACGTTTTTCTGGGTTATACATACGTTTCAACACGACACTGGTCAACTTTCCAAAGTTGTTAATTAGACCACCACCTTCGAACTGGAGTTTGCTGTAGACCGCCTTTTCAGGTACTTCCACAATTGCTTTTTCCCCAGAAGTACGTTTAGTCTACTTCCGGACGAAACGTTCTGGGAAATTGTTAGCACGTTGCGTTTCATACAACACTGTTTGTTCGGCTGATAATATATCCTGCGAACATATTCTTGACGCTACGATAAACAATGTGCGTGCTAGTAACCTTTGTATGCCACAGGAGCAAACTCACGAAGTGCATCTATTGTCCTGTCCACGTTGGTTTGTAGTACACCGAACGTTCAGTAGGTCCGTCTGAGAAGCATTATCGACCACAGGTCACAGTGTCATTATCGCGTCCTCATTTAAGGTCTTGGTGAACGCTCACAACTCAAAAATTCCCAAATATATCAAAGCCTCATTGGTCAACCGTCGATTGTCGGTCTTATGTGCACAAAACAACTGACTGTCAACCTTTTTTACCGTAGGTTTGGCCGTGGGAACCAATCATGATCCAGTCCGATTTATGCTTTTAATCATTTCAATTAAGTCATCGGTTTTCGTTTTCATGCTAGTTCACACGTTTGCACCTGACGAGAGTGTACGAAATGAATCTGTGTCGTAATTTGTGTCTTCTCTCTATTCCATTCAATTGACTGGTGTTTACCGAGCTCAGTCAATTCCCCATGACACATGGTTGACAACAGATCTAATTTGTTCACAAAATTCTCTCATGGACTTACAAACTACAGAGAGGAAATTCTTAAAGGCTAGTTTATTTCTGAATACATAGTGGGCCTCAGTCGATAGAAAACTTCCGGAAGCATTTTCTTTGAATTGAGAAAATAACACTATTTGAGTATTTTAGGTGTTAGAATCAGAAACATAACAGTTAGCAGGTTTCTTGAAGCCACCCTACCAAGATAAGAAATTTCACTAATTGGGTAGTGAACGTTCGGCTACAATTTCAGTAAGTTCAAACAGGAATAGTGATTCGTTCAGTCACTCAGTCGTTCAGTCCCGGGGTTAATTCATATCAATTTGCGCTCACTATATTTCCGTTTTGTCGGTCATTATTTTGCCATATGTTTTTTCACATAGTATTATGGAAGTGATGCTCAAACTTCTGCCTATGTTGAATGTAATTAGTCAGTTTTCGTAGATAGCCCAATAGATATGAAATTCAGATGCACGTAATTCGTTCGTTTTACACGTCAAATTACTAGTCCGACAACCAAATTATCCCATAAGTATCGTTTGAGACAAGCCAACATATCTTTGTTTCCTTGGATTTACTTCGTAGATTTAATATACCTCGCAAATGGACGATGAGCAGTGGTTTATGGTATCAGTATGCTATCTGTCTTCTTCTCTGATTCGAGAATTGTTGCACTCAATCACTACTGCCTCTATTAATCAGTTTGAATCACGTGAACGATTCAGTAGTTTTTTAGCATATATGTGAATAGTGGCAACACAACCGGCGGTGATTGCAGCACATCGTTTTTGTATTACTGCAGGATTTGCGGTATAAACAGTTGCTGAAAACTGTAGTGTCAAATAACGACGTGGTCATAAACTGCTATCATTTAGTTAGCTCTGACGAACGATGTAGCAGTAACCATGTTGGGACCATTGCATTAACGCTACACAGCCAGTAGCATGCATACTTACGGGTAGCTATCAGCCTTTCGAGCTAATATTATTTTCTCTGGAACTTCCCATAACGTTCATAAATGTTGTTGCTTTCGTGGACGGTAGTTCGAACCGTAGTACAGTCTAGATGAGTTCAAGCTAAACAAACACGGATGGGGCCGGTCTTGGGTCTCAAACGCGCCATCAAACACTGTGATATATATAATCTGTTGAAGTTACGATCACAGGGGCCGCTATCAATGTAAGTTGATAATAAAGCTGATTGCCTATAGGATCAATAACATAACTAGACCAGAGCAATGGTAGTGTACAAACTACTTCACTGAGTGTCTCCTTGAGTAAGCTGGTGACATATTTAGTAAACAAGCATACAATGCTCCAGAGACGGGTAAAACTTGTTTAAAGACCGTGTTAAAGTGATTCGAAGGTTTGTGTGACATACCTTCTATAGGTGATGGCCTTTCAATATGCATTGTACGGTTGAGTAGTACTTTCCGATGTTGCTGATTGCGTCGTTTTCGAATTTCCTCAATGTCTTGTCTCTTAAACATTCTTCTTTTGTCGCGCTTTCGTGAATGTAGAATAACGAAAAGTATCGTAATGTTTGTTTCTAAAAAGGCCATTTTATCAGTGAATACAGTGGTATATTGCACATAGTTTAAACAATCCAAATGAGTTATTAGACTGCGCTAGTGTGTACAATTTCATTTTAAGTCTACGGCGTAAGCATCTTGTCATCTGTTTACGTCAAACGTTGTAGAAAGTTGTCGGCAAGTCCTTATGAACAACTCACTAACAAACAATGTGTACGCAATGATTAAAGTTCATTTCGTGGTTTCGGAAAACTTAGATGATTGCAGCAGCGGTCTAGAGTTGAATATAGTGACTCGCAATTCACAAGTCAAATACTTTCGGATTATTAGGTTATTCTGGTCGAAAAACATCTATTACAAGCTCAAAATATTTTAAGTGGGCTACTGTGCCTCTTGCACTTGACTACGCATCACGACCATGTGACTGCAGCCGCTGCTGAGCCAACACACTGCTCCCAACTGAAGTGCAGGTCATTAAGTCTCAATAAGCGCGCTCCAAGGACTGTACAGCGCGATGTGTGAACTGTCGTACTTACTATATGTATATCCGATGAAGTTACGTCAAAAACCGTAGAGCTTGTCGCGGTTCTTGTCTCGCAGTCGTCCCCAAGCTAAGGGTTCTCCGTGGTTTGACGATGCCTTGTGTGTCACCACTAGGCAAATACAACGACAATGGATGAGTTGCCGGACCAGTAACAGCCCTTATGGGGTTGCGAACGTCGTGGAAGTAAACCTGTTGCACGATCGCTCGCAACACCATTGATTGCCAGAAGCCACGCAACCAGTAGTTTCCGCTGCTCGTTCACAAACGTTTGCCGAGTCAGCGGAAATGGCTGACCAAGTAGTGGAGCGTTTTCAACCACTGCATGGTTGCTTAAGTGTACCACACTATCTACCACGTTCTTAAGTAAGCACGCGCAGTCCCGACAACACTGTTATTTCAAAACGAGGTCCAGCCGACACTGTGGCCCTAAAAGCAGAAATTCCGGCATTTCGACGTGGCTTCAACTAACCTTTTCAAGCCGTTCTTCACGTCTCTGACTTAGTTTATCACCCAGGTGGCTAATACCGCGGTCAAAAGCTGACTGCTGATACCACGAAAGTTTCAGTAGTCAAGCCAAACGGTGCACCATACCCTGCATATACGCTTAATCAAGGCGATGCTCACTCAGCATCTGACCTAGCTTACTAATCACAAAGAAACAAGCCTGGCAACTCTTGTCTTGTTAGCCATCTCTCGGATATCTTTCCAACCGTGTAGCTCTTGCAGTCGTGAGCAGCACGGTAAACACCTCGGATTAAACGTCCACACGGCTCGAACCACTAACGCTTAACACAGCACCATTCATCGATAGGTTATTCCCGCACGAGATCAAGCATCTCAACGTTCATTCATCAGTTTCTGGCACGACCCGTCTATTAGACGTATCAGCATTCTCCTAATGTTATATTCTCCATAACATTCTCAACATTCAGGACCGACGCAGAGACAATCTCTGTCGCCCATCTATAAGAGTGCAGTTTCAGACAGAGCACATCTCAACCGGCACTGGCCCCTGCAACGTCGTAGCACTACCTAAAGCCTGTATCGCAAGAGGAACGCGACTAAAACTAATGTCCTCGCTGCACGGTCACTTTTGTTTGATGATCAGTGGACAGGCACCTCCGATCTGCATCGCTCAGTTTTTTTTTCCAACACCATGTCAAACGCTTTGCCAGGCCACATGAGATTGTTTGCGCACGCTTTCAAGGAATCACTTAACAGTATTTCACACCAAACGACTGCGCGGATAACACTACCGGCACCAAACCTACGCCACCTGGCATTCATTCGCACGATCTGCCTGAGGATACTTGTCAGCTTAAGCACCATGCACTGGTACTTGGCGTTGTTCTGGATCGCCTGCTAACATTTCACCTTTTTTGAGTCTGTCAACTGCAGACTGGAAGACAAAAAAGAAGGGGAAACCAAAGGCAGTGACGCTCAAAGTCGCAATGTCTGTGAAATGTCGGCTGTGAAATTACTTGGCCCACCGGATACATTGACATGGTGAGTTATCCTATTCCGTCTGTCTTGCGGGTACTTCATCGTGTTTTCTCTATCCTCCAGACGACCCGGACATGGTGCGTGGAGAGACAACTCCCACCTACCTATCGTACAGCACTGGACAAACCTATTGCCCTTTTCTCTCGAGCGTTTTCAGGGCTGAGCATCCCGTTGCGATAGACAACAAACGCAACGAAGGCGATATAACATAAATAAACGGACCATACCAGCGCAGCAACTATTTCCGACTGACCCTTCCATCCCCGAACTTTAGCATTTCGTATCACTTGCAATCATTCTTTGTGTGTATCATCCGGTAACTGTATTCAGTCACAAAGACGTGATTTTTTCCTTCCCTAATGCGATAACGAAGACTTTTGTAACACTTACTAGCCTTCTGGGGGGATCTATGTAGCGAATATAATAAGTAGTATTTTGATAGTGGCACTCATCTGTAAGTTTTTGATGATTTTGGTTTTTCGCCTACTTTCGTTTTATTCAAGCTGTCCATTTTGTAATATTCGGCCCGCGCCTATAATAACAACTCGCTCCGTACCTCGATAGCTTGACGCGTTTCCCTGTACGCTCTATTTTCCAGGGTCGATACTAATACAAGGGATCCAGCGGGCTGAGTCTTTGCTTTTCATTGTCGAGCGGTTTCTGATAACGAATGATGAAAGCGCTCGATAAAAAGGGAATCGCGGGTCGAAGTCAGCCAGGTGTTTAGGGGAATGTACCTTCCTGTCTGTACTTGTACTGACGGGTATGCAGAAGAGCCGTCATGCTTAGTTCTTTCCGAGCTGTCAAACAGGGAGATACGTTAGGGGTGTTGGGGTTCTACAGGTGTAGATCGCTTCGGTTCATCAACGAGGATTTGAGACGAATGGCCGAAACCGAACCGGGCCTACCATACATGTCGATCACAAACTACCTGCCGTTTCGACGAAGTACCTCGTACCGCCCATCATAAAATGGCTGCAGTGGTTGTCGCGACGCTTCAGTGTGTGAGAAGACAAAGGGGAATGCGCTCACCCCTGGCAGTATTCGTTCCCGATGTCCGTGTTTGCGTTTCCGCGCAAAGTGAACGCCAGCCATGCGTTCCCAAAGTTGCTTGATACCGTGACCGTATAGGATTGCTGTATATAGCAGCAGCAGACGTAGCTACCGGAAAAAATTCTTTTAACCATCCCTAACAATACACATGGCTCTAATATAAGTGAATTCACCGCCCAATAAACCCTATATATATATATATGTATATTAGTATACTGTCCGTTAATGACGTAGCCATAAATCAAATGGTCCATGATACCTGTAACGACTATAATAAATGATATTTTGATAGTCGCATTCATCTGTACATTTTCTATGATTTTGATTTTGTACCTACTTTTGTTTTAGTCAAGCTACACATTTTGTAACATCCGTCCCGGGGCTAACACACAACTCGCTCCGTGCCTCGCTAGCTTGACGCGCCTCTCTGTACTCTCTATTTTCCAGGGTCGGTAATAATATACGAAGTCAACGCGCTGAGACTTGGCTTTTCACTGTCGATCGATTGTCGATAGTGCTAACTGACAGGGTTGTATTTTGTTGGATCAGTTCCAACAATTGGTGAGCCCGAAAATTTCGAACGTTCCGCTACAGTCGTCTCTTGCGTCTTGGTGAGTTCGTTCCTTTGCGTACTTGCATGTATACTGTCTTTATTGACGTACACGTAATCAGTTGTTTTTCTCTGTTCGTGTATACGTCCGGCATGTAAGCATTTATATATTTCCTCAATTCAGCTTAATTAGTTGTTATTGATATCTGAACCGCGTAAGCACTGCCCTCTGTCCGAAGTACTACCTAAGCACGTTGACAGCCTCCGCGTTGGCACTAATGTTCTAGCGGTCCCTCAGTTCCTTGAAAATGACCCTTCCTGGTTTGATTACTTATAATCGGAATTTTTCAACGACGGAATTTTGTCTGATCAAACAAGGTTCTGTCAGTTGTTAGGTTTCCGAGCGAAGTTACCTCACATCTTCGCGATGTTATAGTAAACCAACCGTATAGCTCAAGTACGAGACCTTTTTACAAAACAGGAGCAGTTGTTAACCGACAAGACCCGAGTACAGAAAATTTTCCACGACCTCAAGCTAGTTGACAAACGCCCTACAACGCCGCTAGCGCAAACGCAACAAATCATCGGCAACTCTCACACAGACGTAGCCCTCCGTTGCACGTTCACAAACTCTTGCCGAGACAGCAAACATGGCTGAGCAAGTAATGGAGCCATTTCAGCAACTAGATTGCTTGAATGTACCGCAATCTACTAAACGTTCTAAAGTAGGCGCATGTGGGTCCCGACAAGGTGGTCTATCAGACATTGAGGCTCTACTTTTGTTTTAGTCAAGCTACCCATTTGGTAACATCCGTCCCGGGGCTAACACACAACTCGCTCCGTGCCTCGCTAGCTTGACGCGCTTCTCTGTACTCTCTATTTTCCAGGGTCGGTAATAATATACCAAGTCAACGCGCTGAGACTTGGCTTTTCACTGTCGATCGATTGTCGATAGTGATAACTGACAGGGTCGTATTTTGTTGGATCAGTTCCAACATACCTCACATTGAGTGGTGAATTCAATTACATTGAAGTTATGTGTGTTTCTAGGACTGGTTGTAAAAACATTTCTATTTTACACGCTGGCCCTATGGTTTTTGTTGTACATATTTATTTTGTACTATTTTATACAGTAAACCACTTTCACTGGTTTTCCTTGATATTTGCTGTACCATTAAAGAAGACCTGGACAGCACTTCGGCAGAAATGATCTACGAAATTACTATCTGAATGCTTGGCGAATTACGGTGTTGGCTACAGCTGCATGTTCGTCGCATATGGGCTTAGTAAGGTACATAAGGCAAAGGGGTGTTAACTGACTATGTATGACCTACAACAATTTGACGTTTCCTGCCAAACTCTGGGCTATACCATAGCACATTCTTGTGAGTTTACAGCGCTCATGAAACTGCGAAATGTCTTCTCAGCAATCCTGCCGAAATTTGGTGTTCCAAAATAGAACTCTGCATACAGAAACCGGTGAGGTAGTAATTTACTTCCAATCATCCAGAACAATACGCATTACTGGACACCCAGGGAAACTCTGCTATGGACCACGTGATGTAAGCCTATACACTATTTAAGGACCAATAATCCTACACCGCGAATTATATATATATATATGCTGTTGACGCGTATGAATATTCCGATGGGAATTACTATTTGTAAACTATCTTATTTGTCATCTAGCTAGAAAATCTGTTGGTCCAGGTTAGTTTTTCCCCTGTACGAAAGAAATCACAGTCCCTCGGACACTGATACGTTTTATAAACACACCGCCCTTCAAAGGTCACAACCACTAAATGAATTGAGAGTAACACGACGTTGCAAGCACGTTGTAGTACTCTATGGTTCAACCACACCGGGTGATATTCCGCAGGAGCATGGTAATAGAAATCACACTGGCAAATGTTATTTGATGACCAATGTGATTTAGCTCACTAAACTGTGTCCGGTGTTTCTGGATTATATCAATAACCTCCATGAGCTTATTTTTAGCAGCACGCTCCTTTACGCAGATGATCCAAGAACCTGAAGCGCTCATGATCTCAGTGCCTTACGGATTGAGCCTGGCTGTATTGCGCGCTGGTCAGATGAACAGAGTCTCCATCTGAACGACACCCATGTAGCACGACCGTTTTACAGTGTTTTCACCGTCTTTTGAGTGTCTTGACTGAACATCTGGAAGTCACCCAAAAGATGGTCGAACGGAAGATGTTCTTCCGTAGTCCTTATTGCAGCGGTCTGGGGGTTTCACTGGCCTACCTGCAGTATGATGTGTAAAATAGCTCCAAAACTCAAGATTGCATATTGTACCTAGGCTATTAAGAAAGCTCGCATGATGTATGCTGTCCGATTATTTGTCTGCATGTCATGTGACTGTGGCGCGAACCCAAAATACACACGTGTCACATTCTTCCGGTTTGCTCGCTCGTCGACGGCTGGTCCCTAGTCTCTCTAGGTAATTCGCGTGTCGGTGCCGTTTATAGCGCTATCAGAGACCACTTGTACATTTCGTCGAAGAAAGATTTGGTCTCTCTTCTCAACGGACTTTTCCTTTTCGCGTCTGACAATTGCGTATGTAGCGACTATAATAAATGATATTTTGATAGTCGCATTCATCTGTACATTTTCTATGATTTTGGCTCCGTACCTACTTTTGTTTTAGTCAAGCTACCCATTTGGTAACATCCGTCCCGGGGCTAACACACAACTCGCTCCGTGCCTCGCTAGCTTGACGTGTCTCTCTGTACTCTCTATTTTTCAGGGGTCGGTAATAATATACGAAGTCAACGCGCTGAGACTTGGCTTTTCATTTTCGATCGATTGTCAATAGTGATAACTGACAGGGTTTTATTTTGTTGGATGGGTTCCAACACGCACCTGGACAGAAGGCGATTTTGGGCGGCGAGCATTGACTTGTTGAACCGTTTTGAATAATTTTTTTCATATACATTTCTTTTGTATAACTGTGAGTTGCTAGTTTTTTATACATTTTACTTGTTTATTTTTTAAATCGACTCATTATCCAATCTGCTATAACGGAGGTTCAACCTCACGTTTTGTCAGACGATTCGGTCAGTGCATTAGCCGTCCCGCTTGCACCCTTTAGAGAGAATAATCCTAAATCGTGGTTTTCTCAATTAGAAGCCACAGTTGCGCTACGACAAATCAGTTTAGAACTCACCCGTTTTCATCAAGCGGTTGCGGTACTGCCTCCTCACGTTATTTACTGAGTGGGCGATATTCTGGAGATACCGGATTGCACGAAGTCCTACGGGCAACTCAAAACGGCCAAAATTAAGCGCGTTTGCTTGTCCGATCACCAGCATACTTCTCAGCTTCTGAGCGCGACCGTGTTTGGTGACCGTAAACTATCGCAGCTGGTACGCCAGCAGGTACGACGTACAGAAAATTGTATAGTTGAGGATATGTGACCCCAGCGTTTCCCTAAAGATATGCAGAAGATTCTTGGCGTAACATCATCATCAAACTTTTCAGCCTTGGCTGGTGTCGCCGATCGCATCGGGGAAACATACGGTATCGCCGTTTCTCGACTCGTTTCGAGTAGTCAGTGCGCAACTGCCACGTTGAACGCTCAATTTGCCAGCCTAACTAGATAAATTCAAGCCTTAACGACGCAGCGTTCGAGGTCGGGCTCGACTACCCCAGTTCCGAGACACGGTAGCCGCTCAGGGTCACGTGATCCTCGTCGACCGCCACCGAACGCCAATCCTGGTCACCGCTGATATCACCACCAATTTGTCAAGAAAGCTCGACGATGCCGTCAGCCTTGTACTTTCCGTCCAGTCATCAAAATGGCAGCAAAATCCACATGGTTAACGACGTAATTTGTTCGCCTGGTGGTCTGTTCCATCTAAAAGATTACGAGTCGAGATTCGCTGTCTTACCGACACAGTTGCTGAGGTCAGCGTGATCCCGCCCGAGGCCCATGACTTAAACAGATCATCCATTTCGAATCTTCGCGCTGCTAACAGAAGCACTATCAAGTGTTTGGTCAGCGCTACCGCGTAGTTAATTTAGGTCTCCATAAGCCTTTCCGCTGGATTTTTACGGTCACCGACGTCTAAATGGAGATTATCGGCATCGACCTTCTCCAGCACTTCGATTCATTGGTAGATTCCAGACGACACCGTTTAGTCGACCGAAAGACAAAGCTTACGGCTACCGGAATTTTGACCGATATGTCATCAATCAGCCCCGTATATCAAAGCTCTATGAAACTGAACTCCCTTAGTTTTCTCATCGATAAGTATCCGAGTGTTTTTGACAGTCTTGATCCCTGCCTGCTGTCAGAGGTTCGACGAGGTACCACATAGTCACGACATGCCGGTGTTCGCCACAGCTCGCAGGTTGACACCATGCAAGCCTAAAATAACCCGCACTGAGTTTGGGCACATGCTCGAGCTCGGAATCATCCGCCCGTCCAGTAGCCCTTGGGCTTCTCCACTCCACATGGTCCCTAAAGCGTCCGGCGATTGGCGCCGCCGTGGAAATTATCGTTCACTCAACAACATCACAGTAACCGACAGGTACCCGATCTGGCATACACAGAACATCACGGCTAGCCTTCATGGTACCCGTGTATTCTCAAAAATTGATTTGGCACGCGCATACCACCAGACCCCGTTGCGGACGAGGATTCCACCAAGACAGCCGTCATTACACCATTCGGTTTATTCGAATTTTTACATATACCATTTGTTTTGCGAAACACCGCATAAACGTTTTAACGTTTTATTGACGACGTCACACAGGGTCCGGATTTCGTCCAACACTACGTCGACGACCAGATTCATCTGCGATAGCTCTTCGACATATTAGCGACTTTTGACATAACCATTAATGAGAAAAAGTGCGTTTTCGGCCAACTAGCGGCAGAGCTTCCAGGCCACCACGTTGACAAGCATGGTATTCGACCGCTGACCGGTGAGGTAGGAGTAATCCACCATTTTACCCGTCCTATCACCCTCACTTCTTTTCGTAGCTTCAACGGGATGGTCAGCTACTATAGACAGCTTATTCCACGCTGCGCTCAGCTTATGCAGCCTTTAACCGATTTACCCCGCGGCCGTGTCAACGGAATCGTAGAGTTATCAGCGACAGCCATCGAATCGTTCGATAGAA
>QNGE01002720.1:0-77038 GCA_008508345.1 Paragonimus westermani
AAGACACGGCTCATCGAGTATAGTTACAGAATACTGCTCCCTTAAGTGAATTAAACTTCCACCGCCACGTCCTGAATCGCCGTTTTTACGGAACATACGATAACTTATAACATTTAGTTGTGTGCTTAAAGTCTCATGGGTTCACCAAGCTTCAGTGATCAGGAAAATGCAAGGATTATATAAGAAGATGAAGGGTCTAAAAATGTGCATCTTGTTGACCAGTGAGCGTGCATTCATCTTTAGACCTTTAAAAATGTTCGAAGCAGAAGGGTCTTTGTGATTCAGAGACTTTGGAGACGTCCCTTGGTCTGATGCAGTTATGGTGGGCGCATCGATAACTAATGGAATGTCCCCTGCCCCTGTGTCCATGACAGAAAATTTTGGAAGTGGATATGGGAGGTGGACTGAGTAGAGGAGGTTTGAACGCTGTGTGACGCAATGAAAAAGGGTAAGATTGATTTGAATTGATCACATCCACATGCACGTTATCCGCGAAGGGATCACGGGATGCATTTAAGCGAGCAATGGGGGCTGTTTGCATTAAAAGGGGCGATAAGCATGAATAAGCAAATCTGGTAGGAGTAGTGGAGTTGTGGTTAAGTCTTGCTTGAAAAGGTGTATCGCCTGGGATAATGCTATTGTTGGGAAGATTGCTGACCTTTGCTTGATCTTGAAAGGTGGCCCTACGCTCTCATCTCTTCCCAAAATAAAATACATTACTCATCCTTGTTCTTACACCATCTACTTTGACCGTTTCCCTTACCCTTATTTAGTCCGAGCTCTGTAAACTTCTGAATGCCGAAATTAGACATTTTTTCTCCCGTATTTTCCTTGGAGTAACTTATGATTCTTGTCGTTTCTCGATGTATGAACAGTCGTTTTGCTCTGACCCAACTTATGACCATTTATTTGAGTGAGCTCAACTCGTCTTATTGTCCAATGTAACGCGCAACCAAAACCAACGAGCGCGCACGAATCAAATTTGAGTTGTGTAACAGGGCGTGCTGCTGTGTTGTCGATGCCTTTTCAGCTTACGTTTGTGTAAGCCGTGTGCATGGCCTCCTGGGCTTTCGGCTCATGCTTGTTTGTATTGTTTCTCTTTTCAGAACTGTAGTTCAAACTCCTACTTCGAAAGATCACTGTCCCCTGGTGCGTTCGGGTTGCCCGAAGGTTGGTCCGCTAAGTCACGGGCATTCAAAGTAGAGTCGGCTGGCCTGCATGTTACACCACAATTGTTGGTCAGTGCCTGATTGTCGATTTGTTGTGCAGGCACTTTCTTTGGGATGATCAAATGAACTTTCCCCACATAGACCGGAACGCCTTTCACACGCTTTACGAAGTCTACATAAGACCACTAATTGAGTATGCCAATCAAGTCGTCTATATCGGTTTGAAGAAGGACATACTCGCCATTGAACGTGTCCAGCGAGTGGCCACCAAAATGGTCACTGGCTTACGGCATCTATCCTACGAGTCTCGCCTCGAAATTCTTTATCTTTATCCACTTGAGTTTCGTTGACTCCGCGGCGACTTAATTCTCACACACTTTCTCTTTAGCACAGGACTCGTGCAACAATTCTCTACCCTAGTAAGTGATAACAGTCAAAGAGATCATGACAAAATGCTCTATAAGCTTCGACCTCGGACCTTCCTAAGACGACAGTTCTTCTCTTATAGACTCATCAACTACTGAAACGACCTACCACTGGAGGTTGTTAGCTGCTCTTCTAAGGACCATCTCAAAGTTTAATTGGATTCTCATTTACTTAATAAACCGTTAGATTAGTAATTTATCTTATCCTGTTAGATTACTAGTTTACCCCGTTCTTGGTACTTTCTGTAACCCCCAAGAGCAGTGCTACACCTTGTTTTCAATGACTGCCTTTCAGGTCAACGGAAAACCGCCGGAGATCGAAACGACCAAACTGACTGGATCCGGGTAGATTGGGCCCCCAGTCTCAAACCCGTGTACGGATCGCTGAATCGCTGAATTCCTTTGAGTTCTGAGGATTTTCACATTCGAGGGAAGAGACCCAATTTTCATGTACATTGATTCAAATGGTATGGTATTATATCCAGTTATTGCGAGCGCCTTCTCCTTAACCGTTTCGAGGATAGATTATCTCTTTCGTCAAAAATGGGGGGCATTTACCGGAGCAGCAGAGTACGCGTGACTCGGTGCGAACTTGAATCTTTAGCGACTGATTCAATGCTGACTGCCCAAATTCGGTTAGGTCATAACATCTTCGAGAACTACCTGTAGGTGTTGCTCGTTTTTGCTTCAACCGCTAACTTTCAGGCTGACAACCTGGGAATCTTCCCCTGGGCCCACGCAGGCATCTTCTACCAAATTCCACTGCTTCCCGTTTTGTTCGAAAGTGGCCAAAGAAAATGACTCACTCAAATGAGAGTAAAAACGAAGCGTATCCGCTTGTCTGTGGCTCATTTGGATGGTGTGTAGCCACATAATACCTTGAATATATCCTCCCTTCGCTACTACTTTGACGGCCACAGCTGGATTATCGGATTCCAAATTTACTATTCTGCCTGTATTCAGTTGGCACTCACTTAATTGGGCCAATGATTTCAACATTTGGTGGATAACTTGAATAGAAATAGAAACGGCATATGTTTAAGCGTGACCAGGCCAAAAACGTGGAAATCTTCCAAATGAGAAATTACAATAAAGTACACCTCCAACTTGATGCTGAAATTCGAACGGTGTGCGCAGTCTTATAGCCTATGCATAACCTTTTAAGGAGAGACTTCAGCTGTTTTTACACGGGTTCGCGACTGGAATCCCGAATCACCTGGATCTAGTCAGTCTGTCTGTTGTGAGATCCGGAGGATTCCTGTTGACCTGAAAGGCAGCCAGTAAAAACGGGATGTAACACCATTCATAGAGTTTATAGCATGTACCAAGAACGGCGGAAAATACTAATCTATCACTGTCCTAAGTGCGAACCCTGATGACACCAAGGAACGATCCGTAGAGCAGCAACTATCAGACTCTGATGAAAGATCGCTCCAGTAGTTGATAACCCCAAAGGAAAAGAACTGCTACCTGGGGGAGATCCAAGATCATATCTTGTCGAGCCTCTCGTTATGAACCATTCGACTGTTATCAGCTACTAAAGTCAAGGATTGCTACACAAGTCCCGTGCCAAAGAATAATGTGTGAAGACTAAATCATCTCGAGGTCTTAGGAATTCAAGTGGACAGAGAACACGAATTTCTGGACAAGTCCTGTTGAGGGAAAGTTGCAAGCCAGTGGCGATTTTTCTGGCTACTCGCTCGGCACGTTCGGTGGCGAATACATTTTTCTTCAAGTCAGTGTTTAGAAAATTGTTGATAAACTCTAGCAGCGTAGGCCCTGTAAAAAGTTTGGAGGACGTGTGCGCTTGTGTAAAAATATGCCGTTTTCATCACCCCAAGAATCAAGAATTTCCCTCCGACGACCAACTGGTGATGATAAGAGAAGGATAAGCTGGGCGATAGCAAAAATCACGGATCATTTTTAAGCTGAACCTGTGATATATCCGCTACAATCTGCGCACTGTGTATCAAGAATAGGTTTCCGGCTTCCCCTTCAAATGACACATGTTCATATTTGCTGTCGTTTGGATGGAAGCTGCGGTCAACTGGCTAGCAGTAAATGAGAACAGGGTCAACCTGTAATGAGCTTGGACCAGGAGCGATCCAGATTTTTGAGCCGCTAGCATGAAGGGAGGCGGTGCTAGAAACAGGATCATGAAAGTCATATATATATACATACATGTATATATAGGACAATGAAGTAGGTCAGATGCGGATTCTGGAGGAAGTCCGGCGGAGATCCGAAATGGAGAAGAAAGGTTCCCTGCAATTCTCGTTCCGTCACCAGGAAAAGAGTTAACCCGGCGGAGAACCCCACCTTGTACCCTATAATCTTCTAGCTTATAGTGCTAACGTATATTTCTCAATGCATATATGAGAAGAACGCTGGGATATACGCCATCATTGCGGATATTAACAGGCGATGCAAAACGACAAATACAAACGTTAAACTTGCTCGACAGATTCACTCCAAAAACTGTGATGTTACGCTGATTTATATTCACAAGGTTGTGTGTGGATCAGTTTTTCAAATAGTTCAAGGCCATCCCGAGGGGATACGTATTGTAACACGCGACAGAAACTAGTTATCGCGCACGGATCAAATTCGAAGTGGTAATCGTTACACGGTTGTTTTGTTCACCTTTCAGACCTCCACGTCAACGTCGTGCACGAGGATCTCGAACCAACGGAGAGTCAGACAAAAAACAGAACACCTATGTTTAACCTATTGCCGCCTGTTGCGTAATACATCTCTGGTCATAATCTCCGTCTGCTCTTCTGGTCGCACGTCACGATATGGCGACCCTGCCAGGAGCAAAAAAGAGGTGCCAGGATAAAAATGTGCGTCGCAAAAAAGAACAAGTACAGAATTTAAAAGAGCAGTGGCGTGATGAAGTGCAGAGGTGCCAGAAAGTAGACGAGTATCGGGATTAAAAGGGAAGTGTCGATATAAAAATAAGTGTGAAAAAGAAGTTCTAATAAGACGGACAGAGGGTCCGCATGCACTCTATCTATCCTGGCAACATGATCACCAGCCTTTTTTGAAGGGGGTGGGGGAGTGGGGCACCGGGGACTGTGCTCCACGAAGGGAGGAGCTGTGCAACCCGCAACCGAAACCAACGAGAGCGCACGGATTGAATTTGAGTTGTGTAACGTGGCGTGCTGCTGTGTTGTCCGTGCAGTTTCAGTTTTGCGTCTGCGTAAGTCGTGCGCATGAATTACTGTGCCTTTGGCTCACGCTTGTTCCTGTTGTTTTCCTTTGCAGGACTTTTGTTGGACCCCTACTTCGGAAGAACGCTGCTTCCCGGTGCCTCCTCATTGCCCCGAATTTGGTCCACGGACAGTGTAAGTAGAAGCGGCTGGCCTGCACGTTACACGTATAAATGCACTTTCAGGACGTTTTGTTATTACGTGATATTACTAATAATAATAATAATAATAATAATAATAATAATAATAATAATATATTTCTCAGTGCATATGTGAGAAGCAAGCTGCGCGATCACTGTCAGAAAAATGTTAAAACAAGTCGGCTTTCGTGTGGGGGCGCGAAATTGTAAAATCCGGCGAAGGATTAAGCCGACTCCAGCATAGGACTCCGTCGAATGATGGAGCCGTCGAAAAGTTTGAAATCGCACTAATTGTCCGGTCGGAACGGCGTTTTGTGCGTCACGTGGTCGCAGAAAATTCAATCACACAACTGATTTTTATTAAATTAGGAAGAAGGGCGCAATCACATATTAAATGATGAAATGTGCAGTGACCAGATCTACTATGACGTAAAATGTGCGCAATATCTTTAGACAAACCATTCAAGCAATATTAATATTTCCGGTTTGACTGACAAAATATATAACTCTCTCAAATAGCTATTGTGGTATTTCACGATTTACTCAGGCATCTGGAATATTAACATGAAGAATTGATGGCCCCATGAAACGTGCGAGTCCTGAGTACAGCTCATTTAAGGTCATCCTGCTGGATTAACTAATAAGCGTCAATTTTACCTTTTCCAGCGAACTCGGCAACCACTTGGGGGTTGCGGAGAGGTTCCGCTCCAGGAAGCCGCACAAAAGGCGCTGTGGGCTTAGTTTATCTCTGGCAATGCGTACACTTGAAGAGTAAAATTTTACTCTCGCGAGCTACTGGTAAGATTTTGACTGTGCCTACTGGGTTTGTCGACCAACTTTCCGCTTGCACCTGTTTCGCACAGAAGGAGGGGCTTCGATTTGGAGAATAGACGTGTGTCAAAAAGGGGACGTATGTCCCGCGGAAACGGTGCACTGGAGGAGGACTTCCATAGTTTGCGGGGGAAAACGCTTAATCAGCTTTGTGGGTGGTAAATTTGAAAACCAGAGTGGTAGCTTGAGTTCGCCGAGCCAAACACGCGGCTGAGTGTATTTAAGGATATCCTCACTGCGTTAAAGTTTGCTTTCTGCAAATCCCGGAGTGAAGTCTTCATTACAGCGTTTCTCAGCCAGCCCAAAATAAAACCAAAAACCAGTAGCAACTGGTCACTGTCCGCGTGGGGTGGGTTGATAGTCACTCTGTCTACCAGGTGAGCTTCATTTCTGATGACTATATCGAGGAGAGGGTGTTTTTACGAACGATGCCATGTGGGTCATTTAACGTGTAGTATCCAGACCTTATCAAGTGTCTTGTTTGAAAGTGTATTTTGTGTCTTTCATCGGGTCAGAGAAGAATGTACAGTGCTGTCTGATACGGCAGTTAGGCGAGGCCAATAGAGTGAAGTGTGGAACTACAAAAACAAGTTTGGCAAGTTAGTGTGAGTAATTGTGCGCATGGTTAAACGGCTGAAAGGGGTTAGTGTCTGTGGGCGGTGGTTAGATGCTGGGTGGTGTACCCTCTGGGATCGCAGGGACTACCTGTGGATTAACGACGGGGAGACCTTTTGTAAACTGATACGATGAACAGTCTGATGGTTTTACATGTCGCTGCCCACCTAGACCACCTTCAGACGGTCAATAAAGAAGGTTCCGCACTTTTCAGGTTAAGCAGTGGGGAAGTGTTTGTGCTGGCGTGATGTCACTCTAAATGTCCCAGAGGAAAGCTGTTGCAGCGATTTGTTTCACAAAGTCACATCGAATGTACACTTGCGAATATGGGCCTCAATTATAGGGAATACAACTGAACAATGAATGTTTTTGCGCCGGGATTGGGAGAAGATCCGCTATGTGCTTCCGAAGGTCTTGGACGCAATTCATTGGGCTAACTGATTGAGGTGAAGCTTGGAAACATTAACCGGATGATTGCATGTTTGACCCATACTCTAGTTCTACCGGAGTGTTCGAAGGTCTTTTTTCAGAGTCGATATGATATTCTACAGGGTAAGCAGGAGGTATTTTCTTCCTTTATGCTTTGAAGATTGGCAATTACTGATGCCTTCAGTTATCGGCAAAAACGTTCCATTGGACCATTCGAAGTGGGGTGACATGCAGTCGTTTTGACATTTTCACAATCAGGCATACACGTCAAGTCATGCAAGAGGTGACACTGGAAGCGCGCATCTTTATCTGCGGTAACCCCAGAAGGTACGTCTGAAATAGAACCCCACTGGGGAGAAGTCCTCGCAGTATTCTCACTAGTGGTATGTGGCATTGAAGTTGCCATGGGCCAACGAGTGGACCGAAGGACTCAAGTGAACATGGGAGCCCTTCAATCAGACGGTGGTAGTGGCCAAACAATATCTAAATGTAAAGGTTAGGAACGGGAATTTGCTGCGGAGAAGTGACCAGGTATGAAGAGAGTTCGACGATGGATCTTGCCACACCAGCAACGCAGAAAGGATTTGGCCCAACCGAATATAACCTGGTTCGTAGTAATTTAGAAAGAGCGCCTGCGATGAAACTGGCAGATCCTGGAATGTGACGAAGCTTTGCCGTAGGTTGTGCGATGAGACCTAGGTGATGGGTTTTAGAGGGGCATGTTTGCCCGGTGAGGATTTGAGCGCGTAGATAAGCGGATTGTGATCGGTCACAACAGTGGACACTCTACCTTCCTTCGCGAGTAGATTACTGTCGAATTTGCGGTAGTTGCCTCGGGTGGGAAACAGCTTGTAAAAGAGAAACCAGAGGGTCTGTAGCCCACTGGCGACAAGCTGTTTGATAGCTGCCTCGATTACGTTTACCGAAGCATCGGTTAAGAGAAACAGTAGGGCATCGTGGTAGTACTACAATCGACAAGGTAACTGTTTCACAATTTGCTTGTTCGCCTGCACTGAACGCGTGGGGTGTCTGAGGATTAAAGACGCTGCCTTTCCGTGATCCTTGTGGGTGGTCGGTTGATGAATGTAAAGTGTCCGAGCAAAGTGGTATCAAATTGTTGGTTATGGATCACGCGTAGGCTTTTGTTGGAAGCTAATAGCGCTAAATCCTGCAACGCCTCAAATTTTGTGTCAAGATGTTGGAAACCCATGAAATCGATAGCAATTCCTGAAAACCCCAGTGGAACAGCACCAAGAATACACTCAGAATGATTGTCAGTAACTGCGAATTGGGTAGTACGTGCAAGCATTGGAGGGAAGTAAACGTGCTCGTAGCGACGTCGACTAGCGATCAACACGTCGTCGCAACTTACACGGACAAGAGTAAAGCCGCGAGTGGCCTGTTTCATGAAGCGTTGGAGAGTTCGGGCAGCATGTGCAAGCTAAATGGTATTCAGAAAAACCCCAGAAGACCAAAAGTAGCTGTTATGGAGAAGGGGATAACTAAAGTTGCTGCATGAATCCCCGTCGTCTAAAGAGTTGGGAATCGTACGCAACGAGGCTGACCAGCAACTGTTGGATGGCCGAATAACACCTGGTCGCAACATGTGATCCAACCTGGCTTAACCAGTTTTCGGCTCTGCAGGCGGTTACCAACGCGGTTGTGTAGTAGCAGGAGGGCCCGTGGTGATCATGCAGTTAAATATTCCGTGTTTAACTTTGAGCGGGTTATAATAAGAACTCGTGAGTTGTGAAAAACCTTGGAACAACGTAGAGAATCCATGTGCGGTGTTAAAGTGAGCGTACACCAACAGAAGCAAATCCGACGAGAGTGTCGTGCACCTTTAGTAACGTCACATGATTCAAAGGATTCTTTTGCAGCACACCAACACTAGGTTCAAAAGCTGACAAGAAATCCGTGAAGTTAATTGTATCTTGAATATCTACAATGTTGAATCTCCAACGAACTGGTCGTTCTAAGCATAAACAATGTGCAAATGAGCGTGCGCCTTACGCTGGGGCTCGACTTCCATTGGCAATCTACAATGCGGGTGAATGGGCTGCGTAAGACTTTCCCGCCTGTCTTAGAATGACGCTCAGCACAATGTTAGTTTCAATGAGAAATCTGAGGCATGTGGACCTATCTTTTTTCTTCCACAAATATCCGTTATGAAGAGAAAAATTCTGCAACAAATGAGCGCTCCAAACTCGGCAGTAACCGGACGGTTTGCGAGATTGTCGGCTCCTCAAAGTTTCCAAGCGGCCAACAAAGTCTTGCGTTGGAGTACAATAATAATGGTACACTTCTCAACGTGTCTATGAGAAACGCGCTCAGATGAGCGTGACCGATGCCCGTTTTGTTTTTGGTCAGATTTTGCCTTTTTCTGTCCACCACAGCGCGAGGGTCCATTTCTGCATTTGTCTGACTAATTTTAAATCACTTAGTAAGGAAGTCCCTTGACGATGCATTTGAAAGTACACCCGGCGCGACCTTGAATTATTCGGAACATTGTGTAACGCGCAACCGAAACCAGCGAGCGCGCACGAATTGAACTTGAGTTGTGTGACGGGGCGTGCTGCTGTGGTGTCGGCGGCGTTTTGGCTTACGTTTGTGTAAGTTGTGTACATGGCTTACTGGGCCTTCGGCTCATGCTTGCTTGTATTGTTCCTCCTTTCAGAACTATTGTTCGAACCCCTATTTCGGAAGAGCGCTGTCCCCTGGTGCGTCCACGTTGCCTGAAGGTTGGTCCGTGAAGTCACAGGCATCCAGAGTAGAGTCGGCTGGCCTGTATGTTACACATTGCACGGTGCGACCGAAACTTGTTAGTTCGCACGGATCGAATTTGAAGTGGCCGCTACGTCAACGCTGTTCACGCGGATCGCGAACCATCGGACAATCAGACAAACAAGGAAAGCATTTGTATTTAACCTACCATCTCTTGTTGCGTAATACATCTTCGGTCATAACGTCTGTCTGCTCTTCTGGCTGTTTGTTAAAATCTGGCCACCCTGTCAGGATTCGAAATGTCGAAATCCGCAAAGGAACCTGAAGAGGATCAACATGCTGCTATTCCTTCCACCTCCGGAGACTTCGGTCACCTCATGCAAATACTGAGGACCATAGTAGACAGACGACCGACGAAACCCCTAACAGTGGGGATGCACGTATTGACTCCACACTCTGAACAGTCTACTGTGGGGGGGGTATACTAGTCCTGTTGAAAAGCTCAAGTATGGGCCTATCTGCGTAACTTCCCAGCAGAGTCCCACAACAACTTTATTCTGAATTTGCTGAACGGAAAGACCTATGAGTTTGTCGTCGGGGCAAAAATTCTGGACACCTCCGTGTCAAATGAGACGTCCACTGAGCTGCGGCGTCTATTAGACGCCCCCTTGCATCCGACCGTCCACCGACAACAGTTCCAAGCTCGTAGACAACTCGGCGGTGAGGCCATCCGGTCGTTTGCTCGCGAACCGTGGCACCCGGCCGAACGCGGATATGAGAAAGAGTTCTCAGAGAAACTCCGGAAGCGGATTCTTGAGCAGCCAGTGGAGGGGATGCAGCTAACGAACATAAAGAGGGAGTTCCTACTTCATTCACCCAGCGACCTTGACGCCGCAGTGTGGTTGGCCGAGGTCCTCGAGCGGGTCGAGGCAGCCGTCGGTCGACCATCACAGTGTTGCGTCACGACATGAACGACCAGCCAGGGGAACAGTCCCCCAATGCATATAAAATCTCAGACTAGTATCGGCGGCCAAGCCGCTCGCAGTATGGTGGTCACGACCGGCAACCTTGGTGGAGCAAGTCGCAGAAACCACGCGACACTGCGTTCCGGGCAAATCGTCAAGCCTCCAAAAATATCGACCAGGCCGCCGGAAGCTACGTCAGAACAGATAAGCCTTAAAATCTAGTTTAAGTTCCTTCCCTTATCGATTGTTCTCGACCGCTGGCAGGACCCACGGTTCAGATAATAACATGTGAATTAGCACTTATAGGTTTGGTGGATATCGCAGTGTTCATAAGTGTAATCAGGACACACAGTACGCAGACCCTCAGGTTAAAAGTGGAAACCGTATTGAAAACGCATCCTTGCGACCAACGATGGCCAAATGCCGACGGAGAGCAGAATCGTTGCGCCAGTTAAAATAGCCGGATGCCATATAGAGCACAGTTTTTTGGTGAGCTCTAACCTCCCATTTTGTGCTAAAGTGGGGATGGACCTTTTAGATCGTCTTAGATGCACGCCCGATTTGCATAGCCTTCGGCAAAGGAACCATTTCAGCGCCACTCATTTGACACCTGTGTCAAGAACTCCATCAGAAACTGATTTCTGTATGTCACTACCGCCCGTTCCGAAGTAAATCGCCAAATTGGCCGGATGATCCTGTCGATTAGGTATACCAGCTACTCGCAAAGTGCTCAATGCACGAAATTGGTAATTAAAAGTCGACCACTAGGGTTCGCGTGGGAGGGAACGATGTTAGGTCATAAAAGCATTTTGAAGCATAGAATTAATACAGGGGATGTGCCTCCAATCAAGATACCTCTATGCAGGATACCTGCACACTTTCAGGATAAGCTGCGTGAGATGAGATGTTACGGAAGAACGTGATCCGGCCATCGAAGTTTCCCTTGGCTGCCCCTATATTCCTGATAAAAAAGGGGTGAATTACGATTGTGCGTTGATTACAAGAAGCTTAATCAAGTGACAGAGAAAAACGCATTTCTTTTATCAAGATTGACTACCTGTTTGATGTCCTCAACGGAACCGCATATTTTTATACGGTGGACTTGGCAACAGGCTACTGGCAGGTGGAGGTCGAAGAAACCGATCAAGCGACGACGGTTTCCATCGTACCGAATCATAACCTTTGGACTATCAAACACACCTGCGACACTTCAACACTTAATGCAGAAAACATTGTATGACTTGATCCCTGAAACATGCTTAAAGTATCGGGAGGTCCGGACAAGAAGATATGCGCAATTTGAATCCCGTGCTAAACCGCCTGAAGGAAGCCGGTTTAAAACCAAAGACCTCAAAATGTCACTTTCTACTGGAAGATATTACATTCCTGGGGCATGCAATCTTGGGGGCAGGTATCCGTGTAGACCCAAGAAAGGCAAAAGAAATTTGACCTTAGCCTACGCCGAAGGATGCAACCTAGCTGAGGAGCTTCCTGGGGCTAGCCTCTTATTATCGCTGCCTCATCACTGATTTCGCTTGCACTTCCACCACTTTGACTAGACTACAATGAAGTAATTAGAAATTCACTTGAACAGAAAAATGTGCCCATGATTTTAAATCACCACGCGAAGCTCTGTGCACAGCGCCAGTGCTATCTTTTCCGCATCTGTCGCCGAATGCCAGGGATTTCGTTCTGAATACCGACGCAAGCGACAGTGCAATCGGAAGGGTACTCTCGTAACAAGGACAACACGGTAGGGAACGAATGATAGTCTGCGGTAGCCGGTGTTTAAATGAATGCGAGAGGAACTGCTGTACGACGATAGAAGAAGTGCTTTCGCTAGTATTCTTCGCGCGACATTTCCAGGATCATTTCCTGGGCAAACGTTTTATCGTCCTCACAGACAATCAGTCTCTCCGCTGGTCACAATACTTCAAAGACCCAAAGGGACAGTTAGCACGACATGGGCAGATACTAAAGGAATACAGACGACACTCGAACGCTGACTCATTATCAAGGCGTCCTGCGCGTAATCAAGGGGACTCTCCGTCTTGTACTACGCAACACGTGGCGCTGATCAACCTACAGGGTGCAGAATATGGCCACTGGCAGCGAGCTCAAGCAACAGATCCTGAGACCGAGCTAATCTATGAAAGGTATCGGAATAATGGTGGCAGACCAACAAGCAAGAAGATGGAGATAAAAAGCTGTGAATCTCGCTTCCTTTGGGCGCTATGGGAACAGTTCAAGATGGCAGAGGTAGAGTTAGTTATCTAATAAGGACCTGCTTACGAGGGAAGGATCGTGGTCCCTTAGTCCATGGTACGTGACACCCGAAAAGACTTGCACCTCCAGCTCGGATATGCGGGGATAAACAAACTGGAAGCAGCCCGCACGACAACGATTTTGGTGGCCGCATCAGTGGAGGGATATCGAGAAATGTGGCGCTTTCAAAAAACCCCCAAATAGGAATTCGTGCACTGTTGAAATTTGTGTAGGTATTGTGAGTCCGTTGCCCGCGACACCCCGAAACAATCGGTTCATCTTGATCCCGGTAGGTTACTCCACCAAATGGTGTGAAGCTGTCCCGCTTGTGCAAGTGGATACATATGCAGTAGCAGCAGACATCATCAAACAATGTGTGTACCCGTGGGGAGCCCCGGCCCAACTCCAGTCGAACCAGGGATCCTGCTTTGAAAGCACTTTGATTTGCAAGGTGTGTAGGCTACTAGGAATAGATAAGACGCAAACCACAGCTTACCACCTGCAGGGAAATGGACAGGCGGAAAGGACGAACCGGTCCCTCAAAGATCTCCTCAAGGCTTTCGCAGAGGAGAGTGTTACCGAATGGGACTTAGATAGACCGAAATGTCTGTTAACCTGTCGTAGAACCATTCACCCTTCGACTGATCAAACCCCGCATTTTTTTGGACAGGCTGGGGATTGAGACTACCCTCAGGTGCCCAGCTGCCACTTACAAAGCAACGGCAACTTTCGGTGACACAATACTCAAACAACCTTCTCGATACACTTCGGCAGGCCCACCAGGTAGCACGAACACTTCTGGAAACATTCAACAGACATCAGAAGGCCTATTACGATAATAGAGTATTTGAAGCTCTCTTGAAGTTAGGCGAAAGGGTGTGGTTGTACAACGCATTTCCGAGCCCATGAATCTCAATTAAGATGTATGAACAATTGAAAGTGCCGCATGTTGTCGAGCAAATACTTTCGGAAGCAACCTGTCAAAATAATGAGCTAACAGGAACCAACTGACAGCCAATCACGGTTCATTTCAAGCGACTAAGACCATACACACAAACTACAGGCCGGGGACCGTCAGCGGTCCTCCCCGAGGTCGGGACGGAAGTCGAAGTCCCGAACGTGCCAAACATATGCGAGGCACCGGGGGCGGTGCTGGGCGAAGAGGGGAGCTGTGTAATGCGCGAACGAAACTAGTTAGCTCACACGGATGAAAGTTGAAGTGGACGCTACGTCAACGCTGTGCACGCGGATCGCGAACCAACGGACAGTCAGATAATCAAGGAGAACACTTGTATTTAACCTATCACCGCTTGTTGCGTAATGCATCTTTGGTCATAATCTCTGTCTCCCTCTCTGGTCGTGTGTTACAAAATAAGATCACACATAACCTTGGAAAAAGTAAAATGACGTAACATCACGTCTTTCGTTCGCAACCCGTGGAATGAAGCAAGTGTTTTCTATTTTTCTGATCACGCTCCTTTTGCAGACAGTTTTCACGCTTGTTATATCATACAATTATTTATTTTTGTTGTCTCACTCACCTGAGCATGTCACAGGTGTGTTTAGAACTATGCACCATTGTTTGTGGTGGTATGGTAAATAAGAAATATTTTGGGATTAGACTGGCAAGCATCATTGTTTCTGCTGACTGGCGGGTGGGTTCTCCAAGGGGTAGATATAAAAGAACGACGTCAACTTCACTTTCCCGCACGGTGACCGAAGTTCCGGTGGTACCAGTAAAATGATGCGTTCCTGTTTGACGCTCAAGAAATTTGGCGATGGAATGAACGCTCGCTGGCTGATGGTAGACTGTTACTGAAAATACGTCTTGCCGCTTGCTTAACATTTGCTGTGAATGCGACCAGTTGCTCGGTAAACGCGTCATTTGTCTGCTGAGGTTGAGTAGGTGGGGGAATGAACGTTAGGTTGGAAGATGGGCTGGTCGCCAACCATTTATCAGAAGTGTCGACTAGCACCATATTGAAACTGGTAGGATTGAACAGTGGCAGTGCTTTGCAGGTAGACGGAGGTAGGCTTTTCAGCCAGCGCATTCGGAAAGTGGTAGCTTATTTTTTCGGGCTCAAGGTAATCGTTTCATACTCCGAAATAGTTGTGACGGTTTGCGACCTCGTACCTCAACATTGAAAGAGTTGGCCTAGTTTCTCGTGCTCCTGTAATCACATTTTATTTACTAAGCCCTCCTCTGAAGCGTCAAAAGGATTCTTGGAATGTACTTCAGGAATGAGATTGTAAACTTCTCCCGCAATTTCAGCTGGACTAGACTGATGAAATTACGAGTATATCATAGGCTGGGATTTAACCCCGGGGGCCTTGATTAGAACTTCGAATTGTCCAACCCACAATCCGAGTTTAGAAATGCAAATAGTGGGAGGACGGATATTGGTAGAAGTCACAAATTGTCGCCAACCTCAACATCACATTGGGACGTCTGGAAAAATAACCGAGTAGCCAACGTGGGGGAATAAGTTAACAGTCCCGTTGGAATCACCAATTTCTAGTCAAAAGCATGAATAGACTATACAAAACATCGATGCAAAACAACTAGTGATGTCAATGACCAATTTCCTCAAGAATGAACAATGTTCATTGAAAGTCGGGCAATTTTAGGAAGTGGTTAGCGTCTCAAGCGTAGTTGGGTGACGTGAGGCGCTGGAGCTGGAATTCGATCAAACACTGGCATATTTTAGCCGGTTACCAATTACCGGCGTTGAAGAAAGAACTGACACACACGCGCGACACAGTCTTATTGAAAATTGTGTCTAGCTTTTATCAAGTCAAATAAAAATTTACAGCGTGGCCTGATGCAGCAGCCATACGATATTAACAGAATGAAGTACAAGACACTGAAAATACCTCAAGTTAAAAGCTGACAGAATCAACGATACACTTCAGCGTAACTCCAGATTTGCCTGTCCTCGTACCTTTCTTGTGAGCTCAAACCTTCTTCAGTGCAACGCGATGGATTGTACCATTAAATAACTTCATTCGGTGTGGTGGCACTCCAAACAGGCCAACCTTCAGGAACTACCGTAGATCAGCTCCCTTCAATTCCATCGCATTTTGGTTTATTAATTGCACTCAAAATGCATATTGTTCCCGAGTACACTGGGGCGAACATTAATGCGAGAGAAGTGCTGGACGGGACAATAAGAATGAGCGGGCTTACGCTAATTTGAAGAGAATTCCACTGAATCGTTCATTGGAGGAAAAGCGGAAGCATCCCCCGCTTGCTAAATTTAGGTCAAGCATCCAGGCTTACTACAAACTTTAAGCCAAAGCAAAATCCTCACTCTCATGTGAGGACCAGGGCCCCCAAATGGATGAAAACATCACACATATAATTGAGGCCACTGTACCCTTGGTTGGCAAACCATCACTGAAGCCGTTTGAATCAAAAGGAGTTGCCTTCAAGAGCTGTATAAACCAAAGCTCTTCATTCGCCCCTCCGATTCTTCCATACCAAGGAAGTCCCCATGAGGATTGTGTCAGTCCATAGCGACCTCACCCTATGAGCCTGCTGGGGTCACCCAGTGCATCCAGAAATGCGCATATTTGGTGCATACCAACCGCACTTTATTCTGGTGGACTGCGTCCATTTCCTGCTAAGCTCTGTAATATCTAACGCGCCAACCAAATGCTCCTAGGTAAAATACTGCGAAAAAATCTTTGAAAGCAAATGCTTTTCGAAAGTCATTGAAATTAGATAAACAAAGGCTGACGAAGCGCCCCACAAAGATGCTCACGCTCAGACTGTGTCGAAGCACCCTGTGCTGAAGTAACCGCCTGCGTGAGTGTTTGATGATCGTTGTGTTAATAGAACGCTGATGAACACGATCCCTGCCCTATTTATCCCCCTATCATTAGTTCGTCTCCTTACGTTAGAATTCTTTATACTGATTACAAACATGTCTCGCAGTATGACACTACCACTCAAGTCACACGCGTGATCAAAACCAGTACTCTCGTGAATGTTGATCTTGATTTATTGTTGGATCATGGTACCGTTTTCTTGTAGAGACTTGTTCCCGCGTAGTTTTCTTTCCGTACTTCCTTTTGCCAGACCTTCATTATGTGATCAAAATAATCGGGCAGCGGTCTTATGAAGGTCCCGTAAGACGTTCAAAATGCATGCCTGTCCGTGCGGAGAAAGACACTTTATCACCCCAGGTTTCACGAATTCCCTATTGGCGGTCATCTAGTAATGATGAGAGGAGTATAAACAAGACGACAACCCAAACCCTAAGTCCTTTTTAAGACCAACTGTTGCAATATTTATTGCACTTTGTGTTGAAGTAGCTGCTTGCGTGAGTAGTTGATGACTGTTATGTGTTAATAGAGTGTTGCTGGCCACGTTCCCTGCTCTATTTATTCACTTTTCATTTATTCGTCTTCTTACGTTAGATTTCTTTATACCGATTACGATCCTTTCTTACAATCTGAAACTACCGCTCAAGTTACGCGCGTGACAAATCATTTCTCCTCGAAGTATCATCAATTCTTGATACTGTTTACTTGTAAAACTTGTTTCCGCGTAGTTTTCCTTCCTTACTTTCCTTTGCCGGACCTTTGTTATATGTACTCTGGTTTCATTTTCGTCTGACCGCTTCGCCATTATGTGACTGTTGCACTCGGTCATAGTTACGTGAACCGTTAATCTCGGAACTTGCATATTTGACGGATTCAATATCGAGGTTTGTTGTTGTCTTCCACTATTTGGTTTATCATATTGTTTTTGAACATCAGCACCTTATTAATAAGAGACTCGCCAATACGACCGTCTTCCCTTTTTGGATCCGAAGCGGTTGCTCGACGGGCTCAGAGTTTATAAATTCCCATTGCTCACAGACGCGACTACCCTAGATCCAGCATATCGGTAAGCGATGCAGGAAGATTGAGGGTTGCTCGAACAACCACTGGACGTCCGGGACCTACAACCTATATCCTCTCGAAGAAACTGTGCACGGCCAACAGATTACAATCTGAGAAGGAGCTCTTGAAGAATGTTTCGCTTGCGAATGGATACCCGGCCAAATTTATTGAAATTTATTGCAAGGAACGAGTGACTGCCTCCCAACCACAATTGATGTCGAAGAAGCAGGTTTCTGTCAACCTTCCTTACACAGGCGACCACAACGTTATCGATGTAAGTCGAAAGTTGAAATCTGTCATTGATCGCACATATCCTGCAGCGGAATTGCGCTTGTTACTCTTCACCTGTAGGATAAGCCTCCACTGCTCCGATCGTTCGTCTTTGGAAAACTCTGCCTCTCACGTTATCTACCAGTTCACCTGCAGATGCGGTGATTCATACATTGACAGAACGAACCGAAACTTACGACAGAGGAAGGCGGAGCACAATCCCAAGTGGCTAATGCGAACAATATTTCAAGGCGGGTCAGCATACCAACACTCCAACAGAAATCCGGCATCTCCGATCGCCAAACACCTAATCGCAACAGGTCATGTGGTTGACCCTAACACATCGTTCACGGTCCTGTTGCGCAATGGTGACGCTAGATTGTTGACGTTCTCCGAGGCAATGCTGATCAAGCGTCACGCATCGGCCCTTTGTTGGCGAAAGGTACTGACGTCGTGGAAATGAAACTCGATTGCAACTAAGTGAAGCTCGTTCATTTCATTGTTTGGACACTACTCGCTTAACCTATATAACGGGATGTTTTATGTGACCGACTGACGAGAATAAACGAAATTCATGCATCTCGCAATGTATATGTACTAACTGTCTGAGACCTTTGAGCGAACTACCACGATCCACCATACCTGCCCACACTATTAAATTTACAGAGACCCGGCCTTCCGCTTACATAGGCTATAGTTGACTCCGTGGCGTTGGATATTCGTGGTACTCACTGTAGTGTGGGCGCCTGAGAGGCGCTGCTGTTCCCGTAAGCCACAAGCTTTCGGTGCCAAATCTCATAACGTTCAGCTTCATAAATCCGACACGCTCCCCGTCAATGTTATTTACTATCTGCCGCCATGCTGTGCACCCGAGGATGACGCCATTATTGCCGTTCTAGACTGTTTTCCCCCAGCATAGCTTTTCTCCCATGTCATCATGGTTTATTTCAACGCAAACAACCCAAACTGGGCAGTTGACTCTCATGAGAGTTTCGACTATGGAGTTTCGTATTCCTTAGCAATCCTGATCCATGATAAGGTCTAAACACAGCACGCCGAATGGATCACATGGCATCATTCATAAAAACACCCTCTCCTCGGTATAGTCATCAGAAATGAAGCTCACCTGGTAGACAGAGTGACTATCAACCCACCCCACGCGGACAGTGACCAGTTGCTACTGGTTTTTGGTTTTATTTTGGGCTGGCTGAGAAACGCTGTAATGAAGACTTCACTCCGGGATTTGCAGAAAGCAAACTTTAACGCAGTGAGGATATCCTTAAATACACTCAGCCGCGTGTTTGGCTCGGCGAACTCAAGCTACCACTCTGGTTTTCAAATTTACCACCCACAAAGCTGATTAAGCGTTTTCCCCCGCAAACTATGGAAGTCCTCCTCCAGTGCACCGTTTCCGCGGGACATACGTCCCCTTTTTGACACACGTCTATTCTCCAAATCGAAGCCCCTCCTTCTGTGCGAAACAGGTGCAAGCGGAAAGTTGGTCGACAAACCCAGTAGGCACAGTCAAAATCTTACCAGTAGCTCGCGAGAGTAAAATTTTACTCTTCAAGTGTACGCATTGCCAGAGATAAACTAAGCCCACAGCGCCTTTTGTGCGGCTTTCTGGAGCGGAATCTCCCCCAAACCCCCCAAATGGTCGTTGAGATTTACATAGAATACTACTCAACATTTTAAAATATGGCTCCACCAAAAAGACACCTATTTCTCCCTAGGGGAATCTTGCCGTGCCCGCTTCCAACTTATGACTTCCTTGTGCTGGGGCTTCAGGATCTCTCGTTGAAGATCAATCCATATAGTTATATGGGACCTGACGCGATCCATCAAACCGTTGGTTCAGGGGTGCCCCTCGTTAATTTGTTTAAGCGGGCGCACCAACCTGGCAGTGTGCCATAGGCACGGAAGTAGGCCACTGTCACACCCATATATTGAAGGCAGACCATCGTCACTCTAATGCTAATTGTCCACCGACCAGAATTATCAGAATCCCACGAAAGATGATGGGGCGTCTGTTAAACAGCATCATCCATAAGCATTTTTTCTCAAATAACCTATCATCTCCTACTCAGCAAGACTTTCATCTAGAACGATAACGCATAACCAATGTGTTACTCTTCATGGATAGCTTGACTGAAGCCATGGACAATAGCCATATCTACGATGCTATCTTCTTCGACTTTGCCAAAGCCTCCGACCGCATTCCGCGCAGTCCTTCGGCACATAAACTGGCAGATTATGGGGTCCGAGGATAGGTTATCCACTGGATTGCTTCCGTTTTTGGTAAAAGGACTTTCAGATTCAAAACCGGCCTGGGCCTTTCTTCTCCCTTCCCGGCCTCCGCAAGGGTTCCTCAAGGATCCGTTCTTTGTCTACTGTGTTTTCTGAGCTATATCAACGACCTCCTAAAGCTTATTTCTAACAACGTCCTAATTCATGCCCTTGATTTAAAAATCTGAAAAGCTTGTGGTAGCAGTGCACTGTAGATTGAACTTGACCGTATTAAGTGTTGGTCAGATGACCCGAGTCTCCCTTTAAACGACAGCAAGTGTGCACATATGTCACTCGGAGAAGACTCCGGGAACTTATTTTTAATACAAAGTGAACAAATTGTTAACCTCGGACATCTATTGGTTGTTCGGGCAAGGTTTAGTCCTCTCGCAACGTCTATCAATATGCTGGGGCCACGTTAATTACGTCTGTGAGTAACGAGCGTCTATTAATTCTGAGCCCATCCAACAAACGATTCGGATCCAAAAAGGGAAGACGGTCGTATTGGCGAGTCTCTTATTAATAAGGTGCTGATGTTCAAAAACAATATGATAAACCAAATAGTGGAAGACAACAACAAACCTCGATATTGAATCCGTCAAATATGCAAGTTCCGAGATTAACGGTTCACGTAACTATGACCGAGTGCAACAGTCACATAATGGCGAAGCGGTCGGACGAAAATGAAACCAGAGTACATATAACAAAGGTCCGGCAAAGGAAAGTAAGGAAGGAAAACTACGCGGAAACAAGTTTTACAAGTAAACAGTATCAAGAATTGATGATACTTCGAGGAGAAATGATTTGTCACGCGCGTAACTTGAGCGGTAGTTTCAGATTGTAAGAAAGGATCGTAATCGGTATAAAGAAATCTAACGTAAGAAGACGAATAAATGAAAAGTGAATAAATAGAGCAGGGAACGTGGCCAGCAACACTCTATTAACACATAACAGTCATCAACTACTCACGCAAGCAGCTACTTCAACACAAAGTGCAATAAATATTGCAACAGTTGGTCTTAAAAAGGACTTAGGGTTTGGGTTGTCGTCTTGTTTATACTCCTCTCATCATTACTAGATGACCGCCAATAGGGAATTCGTGAAACCTGGGGTGATAAAGTGTCTTTCTCCGCACGGACAGGCATGCATTTTGAACGTCTTACGGGACCTTCATAAGACCGCTGCCCGAGTATTTCGATCAAGTCGTTCACACGGGCTTGCAAGAGGACATACTCGCTACTGAATGCGTCCATAATGTAGCCACCAAATTGGTCGCTACCTTGCGGCATCTCTCCTAAGTTTCTTGCCTCAAACTTCTTGTTCATCATCCACTTGAGTTTCTAAGACTCAGAGGTGACTTAAATGTTATACATGTTCTCCTCATCCAAAATTCGCGCAGCAACTCTTTACCCCAATAGGCGATAAAAATTCGAATGGAACACCACAAGAAGCTCTTTAGTCTTCGACCCAGGACCTACCCTAGGCAACAGTTCTCTTATAGGGTTATAAACCACTTCAGCGGCCTTCTAGTAGATGTTATTAGCTGCTTACCTAGGGACCGTTTCAAAGTGTTATTGGATTCCCATCTACTCGACAAACTGCTAGGTTATTATTATACTCAGTTCTGTTGGATTATCTTGCTGTTCTTGGTACTATCTGCAGCCTCAAGATCGGAGCTACACCTTGTTTTCGATGACTGTCTTTCAGGTCAAACTAACTGACTGACCGTGTAAAAATCGCTCAATCGCCGAAATTTGTTTAAATATACCAATACTGTTGTTTACAGTTTTACATTTTCAATTATTTGTTGTCAAGGCCAATGACACGCTTTGTCAAAGTTGTTTTTGAATGCTTCAGTTTTTGCATTATCGCTGCAAGATTATCATGTCAAACGATCGGTTGGGTCTTTTCTACTTATTTTAAGAAGATATAGAACCATGTTCATGCAACTTGCACGTTGGCAGCTGCGATATTGGGTGTTGTTGCGATAGCTCTTGTTCAGTAGATGATCGGAAATCATTCAAAAAATGCACTGAACCAAATTGTAAGTAACTCTTGACAAATTCATTGTACACGTTGACCAGACGAAATGGCGGTGTGCCTTAACCCATCACTGTTTTTCCATTTGAACATCCTGGCATTAAATCCTGTTAAACAAAGTAGTCAAACGTGTCTACCAGACGGCTCTTGTGAGTTTTGAGATTTTTTGACATGTTTAGCTATTGAAAAGAATTTCTTATCGGAAGCCGAACTTGCATCCAGTATACAAGAAACAGATGCTCTAAGATCTACATTCAAGAAGGAAACTCTGAGAGATACTTCTCAAGGCTTTGGAAATCAGCTATTTTTCAGGGTACTTACAAGGTTTTGGCCGTTCAGTGTTACTTTAGACTGGTAAACCCATGGATATTTTATTAGATTCTGGCGTTACACAAACATTTACGCTCCCTACAGCGAATGATGAAGGAGAATGTCGCAACTTCTACGTTCCCGGTAAGACTATTAACTCGTATGTAAGCAAACAAGGTTAAACGTTTTGCCAGAGTTTGTTGTAGTAGAATTCACTAATTAAGTTCGGATTAAATCTGGACCAAATTAGGACTAATTGGTCCTGCTGTTAGCATGTAGACACTGACGTGAACTACGCTCCTATAAACAATTTTAAGGCGCTGTTGGTTCGTTATCTATTCATAGTATTTTTTCCGCAATCGTATGCTGCTTTTGGCACTGCTTTAATCCTTACAGTTCTCCCGCAGTGTTTTCATTTATTCTTTTCCAGATCAAACTACTGAAAGAAATACAATAAATATGCCCTGAGACTTCGACAGAGAGGTAGTATGTTAACCACTGTGGTGGCCAAAAACCTACATAAGAGAAGGACTTTCGAATTTTATAGCTGTCAGTTACTCAATGTATTCTGCTTACAAGAAATTATCGAGCGAATAAGCGTTAAAGTATGAGCGGACCATATGACCTAATCGTAAGACGCTCGTCAACTGCTAGGTTTTCCAGAGCTCAGGGCTCTCGCGGATACCTCCATCATTCATTACAACAATGCACCAAAAGTATATAGAAATACACGACAACACGAGCACAGATGACATCTGACGGTTGAATGGAGTCTAAGTTAAGTAACTATCGTGTCCTTATGTCATATCCCACCCTGCTCAGTCAGCACGGGTGCAGTTTGGCAGAAGCAATGAGACAAATTGTGATGCTCATCTAAAAGCTACGCTCAAACTACACTTATGATTTCGCACTTTACCCGCTCGGCTGCACTTTCTACGTTCATCCCTCAGTTCTGTCGCACATCACATCCATATACGTTTACATTTTTCATAGAGGACATGAAACAGAAAGCAGAAGTAACTTTACTTTAGGCAACTACGTTGAAACGTACCAGCAGTTTTCCTCATCCTCTGCTACTGATGACAGGACCTCCAGCGGTTTCTGCTTGAGATAGACATTTTGTTATTTTTTTTAGATCCATCGCTGAATTTGCTCCGAAACTTTGTGGTGTGTAACTCCGGTACAAGCTTCACGGCTGCAACTTCGATGAAAGCATGCACTATGCAAAGAGTGCAAGCTTAAGGTTGAAGTGAGAGCGAAGTAGTTCAGTTAACAGAACAAATACGACAGTACACCTCTTGGACAAACAGAACTGTATTTTGATTAAAACGACAGAAGTTCCGTCTGCCAAGGTGTATTAAATGATTAGGAAAAAGCAAATGGAGACTTGTATAAAGTTGAGGATTGTGCGAGAATCCATGTTCAATGATGAACTGAACATAAAACATCTCTGTCAGCCAAAACTATGACAATAAACCTGCTGCACTGACAGAAAAAGATGTAAAGTTTGTATTTCCAAATCCTATATAGGACTTGGATTACATTACGCGAATCCCGAGGCAGAGGACTTAAGTCTTCACCTTTGTCAAATGTCAAGCTTTCGCGAGGAAAAGTGCGATAATAAATCCATTGCAAGAAAGTTCCTTATTTTATGTAGGTCGTCATTACTACAGACAGTCGGAAATTATCGAATGTCGACTGGAATCCATGGATGTCTTGCTGCAGTCTGTGTTCGCAAATGCAAGCCAGTAAGACTGGAGTTTATAAAACAACATTTTCGTGTAAAAATCGTGCAACACACTTTACCACACAAACCCATTCAAGAATCCACAACGGCACCTCAGTCTACTAGCCAACGTAGCAAACAGTAGCGCATCAAGTGTCACGCAAGTAACGTTATGCAGCTAGTAAAGGAAATAAGTCTAAAGATACCACATTACAAGTAACTAAGATACGCTGAGCACTTGCGAATGCTTCAAAATATGTAAGACCAACAAACATGCAGGCTGCGATCCATAAATCAATATCCTGGCGATCGTCACAGCATACACACTCGTGTAACACAGAAGTGACACTTCAATGTAGTTGTGTGCTGACTGGAGAATGATCGGAAGGTCGACCTTGGAACTGATGGGGTATCTGAGTAAGGAGACACCTAGATAGACTAGAGGTGCCCGATTCAGCCCTCCTACTTAACTTCCCAAGTAGCAAAACGTTGCGGGGCTCGCACAGGCCCCTCGCGGGCCACGGCGGGCCAGAGAAAGAAAATCGCGAGCGAAGCGTTCAACGCGGTCCGCAAAATTCGATTTTTTTAAAAAACGGATTCCCCTTCAGTTTGTTGCGCGCTCCAGGCTTACTGCCGCCGTCCACGAAGAATATTGCAAAATATCCGTAAACATGGAAAGTTTAATGGATAGTTTACACAAGTTCATCGGAAACATACAGTTTGTTATGCACGTGTTCAGGAAATTTTGCCATCGACGTTGCAGCAAATGCACCACACTTCGATGCACACTGGGGAAACCTGCAGAGGAATGTAAGGGAAACGTGTAGTGAACGAAAGTAATCAATAATAACGCCACTTTTACGGGTATCTTTGAAATTCCATATCTGCGAAAATAATAGAGATAGAGCAAACATGAAGCATAACAATCTTACAGCATTCCTTCTGCGCATTGCAATACTACTACTAATGCAGGCATTTGCCTATTCACACTGGGTAACCTCAATATAACCTCATGAACTTGTGCAATATTCGAACACGAACCATAATAATACTTTTTATGGGTGGCTTTGAAATTCAACTCTTCAGTTAATATTTAACATAGAAGTAGAATTAAATAACCAACGGAAAGCACACTCAGTATGTGACATATGAGGATAAACAACAGTGGCTAATTTCTCACGTACTTTTGTGGAAGAGAAAAGCCGTCCAACTTGCACAGCTCTTACATCAGGGAGTTCGGAAGATTGGCGATTGAAGATGTCTGACTTTACGATGTGATCTAAACAAATGTCACTAATTTTGCTGAAAAGATTAATGCAGATTTTGAGGTAATGTTCGTAAACATTTACCTTTAAGAGGATTATCTCAGTGGATGCTTGTTTCGATGATTTTCCTCATAGCCCACCAAAACCCGCAGGAAGCCGTTCAGTCGCGGTGGGCCATGTGCTACATGGGTTCTCAGTCGGTGATGTTATTGGGACCAATTAATGAGTGTGATAGTTCCTAGTTTGCAAGGTCACTAATCGCTTTAAGACACTGAAATGAACTGCAAGATCATTTCAACAAACATCCTAACGCACTATGAATTTTTGTTGGTTCTTCACGGCCCATTCTAGTGCAGGATTCCCAATCGCACTTGACCTAAGCGCTTTTCGTCCCTATACATCAACCGTGAGTCAAACCTGCACTTTTTGTAACCAAAATCTGCAGCGACACTGGGCATGTACGTCTAAAGTGATTGAAATAATTTATATCACTCGTTTTTAGCAGTTTTTCATGTACACGCTGTCTAAATCTGAATAAACAATGAGAGTGTAGCACATGCGACTGTTGCTTGCACACCCAGCTGAATTACGCAGTTTTTCACCGCATCTCTTCCGGCCGTTTTTGTGTCAATAACTTTGGCAAAAAGTGAGCCGGTATCGGGTAAATCGATTAGTCATGGATCACACGCCGCATGAAAATGTCCTGTTTCTCGGCAAGAACTGATCTCAACCTCCTGATGGGTAAACCTTCCTATTCACCTTTCACATACGGCAAGAGAGTCTCATTACATCAATTGAACAAGCGACCAAACCACCACTCAGAGATTGTCGGTATAAAATGAAATATGAAGACTTGTTGACGAACATGTATTACGGTGGTATACATCAAATGGTTGCGCGGTCGGGCGATCGGATTTGGAACATCTGCTTTACAAATCGGTTGTCATAGTAAGCTAAAATCTATTGTCAGTTTGCCAGCACCTTCTTATGTTTCCAAATAAGGTCCACCAGTAAGGGTTGACTGAGTGGGCGTAAGTGCTAGAGGGGTCGTTTACAAGCTTACTCAAAAGGCTTCATAAAGCTAACTGCCAAATTTGCTGTCATAAAGCCTGTCGCCGGCTGTGAAAGAACTTTTAAACTTTAAAAAATTTAAGTAAATAATAGTACTGTCACAACTTTGAAACACCGAGGTGAAAATGGTGTCAGTCAATTGCGAAATCTGGCATTGATAAAGACTCACATCATCTCAATCACTATTCGTGAAAGTCGCTCAATTTTTAACTGCCTACCTATAGATCAAGCGATTCGACTAGTGGCGAAAGCAGCCAAAGCGATCAAACTAATTCTGTTCACATACACAAGTTTGAACTATATGAACGGATGGAGAAGTCCTAAGCAATGAAGATTTATAAATCTGACAGTCTGGTGATATTTTAGTGGGTAGACTTCTCGCTATGCCTAGTGTCCTATGACCCAACGGAAACCTCAAATAAATTGTCGGCTATCTGTCCACGAGCTGCACAGTGAAGTTGAATGCAGATCAACGTCTCAAAAGGTGGTGTTAAGGCACCTTTGAAGTGCAAATCGATGTCAGTGGTCACTCCATGTAGACAACCAAAATAATTGATCCACCTTCCATAGATGCGCATGAGAAATTTTTCCGCTTACTTTTATTAACCATTAAAGTTTTGAAGTTTGCATAATTTGATGGTTGCACACAAATGTGTGGGTATTTACACTCAAGTTTAGCGAAACAAACGCTTACGGTGTGGGCAGTCATCGAAGGTACATAATCCAGAAAGAAAAAATGCCTATATTTGGCTGGTTGTTAGTGCCACTCGTCTATGATCGTGCGAGATGTTTGCGGTTGACGTCGGTCTGCATAAATCGCTGAACTACCATTTAATCGCAGCTCACAAGTGGAGCATGACCTGTGTGACATTGATAACCAAAACTGAAAGATACAACTGGACGTAAGTGCGCTATACCGTGCCGAATACATTTTTCTTTCCCGAATAAGGCACTGAGATGTGTTTCATCACAAGACTGTTTGACAGACATGTTTTATCTACATATTGTTAGTTCGTACCTCTGAAACTAATAACAGACTGACTGAACTAGCTTTGACCTGTCTACCTTACAGCACAGGTTGATGCTGAGGGTTTTTGTATGGACATTACTATTTATTATTTAGGTCCCCTCCCTCCCATTTCCTCATTTATTTTCTTTGCGTCTGTATGTCAGTTAAACTTGAGCAAACACCACAGACCTCTCGTTGTATCTGATGTTAATTATTGTGAATGTATGATAAAATCTAAGTTTCAGATCTCCTGGAGATGCATTCATCGTATTTTCTGCAAAGATCGTGTTTTAGCACTTAACGCTACGAAACCGTTTCCAGAATTTCCATCACTAAACTTATGCGCATATTTTTGTCATTTAGAGAAGGTAATACTATAAAGATTTTTGAGTGAGTGCATTAAATTCGGCTTGCAGAATTAGTAAATTGAAAAATCTCGAAAGTTTCCAATATTTGTGTGATTTACAAATAGTTTGGAGTTACCAGTAAAAAATCTGGAAGACCAACTTTATAAACTGCACTTAGCGTTGCTCAACTTTCCAAAAAGTTATCCGAGATAACGCCACGTCAGTATTCGAGTTGTACCAACATTGAAATTACCAATACCTCCTATCCAACTTAATTTCATCCCGTGTCCCGCTGAATTTCCTCGAGGAAATTTTCATTCGGAGATATTCGTCGTCAGTGTTACAGCAACTGGCAGCCCAAGCCAAAGAACAGTGTGCGTTAGTGACCGACGAGTCAAGAATAACAACGATGAAACGATTGAGACTTAGACGCACAGCTAAAGTAGATACAAAAGGGAGATTATGAATGGTTTTGACGCAAATACCGAGGAGAGCATTTAGAATTATCGCACAGATCCACACCAGTCGCAGTCTGAGTTCTTTAGTTTTAGCTCAATTCCTGCAGAAAGCAAGCTAGGGGCATCAGTCAATAGAGTTCTATACTGGGTCATGCCTGAATTGGCACTCAGTTGAAATTTTGCTATTGGTCATTTTGTGAAACCTACAGGAATTCAGTGCAGTCTTAACCTACAACTATTAAAGCCATAAAGATGGTCAGACGGGTGACAAGATAATGATTTAAATAAACAACGTCAACCAACTTCCTAGTTCAGTGGTTTCTCACTTTGACCATCAGAAATACCTCTGATACGAGCAGCTGTTGCTAACGATTAGGAAAATTTACCTTCTTGTAGGCCAAATTATACTTTACCCTTTCCTTTCGGGATGGTTTGCAGTACCGTGAACTCTAAAGTACTATGTGACAGAATACAGTGATATGAGATCCTTTAAGATGATTCTAATAAAAGCCTGACATAAAAATAACATCGGATTTGATTCCTGGAGAAAATGTTGTCAAATCTAAGAAATTGGCCGATTCACGACACTGAAGGGAAAGGACGAGGTGCTTAAAACAAAGTTCTTTACTAGTTTTCACTTTTGAACAGTCACAATTTTTATTCATGCTTTAAAAATTCTGACGAATCTAGGGTGAGTTATAAGAGGTGATCTAAGTTTACGCAAATATGAACAAACTTTACCACGAGTTATAATTCCATGTTCAGTGATTCACATGTTCAGAAATACTTCAGTTACCTCGAGTTATCAACTAGTTTGTTTCACACAACTTTCCATGAATGTCTTATGACCAGATTTTGCCTAGTTAAATTGGTAGTGATTCTCACTTCAGAAAAGGTACGTTACATTCAGGAATGCAGACAGGTCTTTCCCAATCGTCTTGTGCAATTTGCACATTAATTAGATTTCCCACCGTTGCAACCCTGACTGGAAATCCACCAACACATGCGGACAGTTGTTATCGGATGCAATGAGCTAATCTGACGTAGGCAAGCAGGAATGCAGTGGACGCTTTGCTTGGCTTCCTGTTGACCTTCAACGTGCTAGCAAACTACCATCGGGTTTAGGAACGACTGTCTGTAATGGTAGTATGCCCAGTGATCACGGACAGAGATTACTCTATAGGACATTTGGCTAGTAATGTATGTTTGAACTCCTGTTCTCCTGCTGATGTCAATGTATCCATAGTTTCTGTTACTGCCGCTTAGAAGACTACGTTACATTCCTGTCGCCTTCGTAAGCTGACCTGTAGTAAACCTCCAACTGATTGCCAGTTGCAACTTGACACTGCTGGCAAAGAACTCAAGTTTACCCCCATGGAGAAAGTAAACTGAAACAGAAGGGTAAAAACTTTAAAATATGTAGTTTTTGTAATCTTGTGCCGTCTGACACATGGTCGCACTCCTCGGGTGAAACAAAGAATATAGTGTGTAAGTCCACACCGTGACATCTGGCCTTTTTGGACTGTCTGTTAGGGGAAGCATGTTGGCTGGGTAAAATTATTTATATTATTATTATTACTCATTTATTTTATTATATTTTTTTATGTAACCAGCCATTCGGATGATTTTACATGACATCCTGTTCAGGGAGAAATTGCAATATTTTGTGCAAGCATTTTTCGGATTAATCGCTTGTTCTTTATCGTCAAAATGAAAGAAACCAACGTATCAATAGTTCACGCTGATCAGTGACTGTCGTGCATCTATCAAGAAATGAAGACAAAACAGAGTCAATAAACAAAAGAAGGAAAGAAAGTGGATACGAAACTAATAGAAGCAACTGTGTCTGTATTCAGTCATTCAACAGAAAACATCTACATCTTTCAGACAAACAACTGGGTCACGGTTTTATTCAAGACGTCATCAGTAAAAAAAGCTTTCCTAAGGTTTAAACTCTACTGTGTGATTAAGTTCACTTGCCTCACATGCAACTAAGTCTGCCGACGAAAACATTTAAGCCGCTGTACCCGATTAGCCACCACTTCACCTGACGATTCTAGCCACAGATTCTGACATCCTGCAGATGATTTATGATCATATTTTGTTAGTACTCTGTCTTCAGTGAAATTATGACCGGCGCTAAGGGTAAGCTGAAATAATTCTTCCAGTCTGACTAAAAACAGTTTACTCAGGACGAGAATGAGTGGAATCATGAGTGCAACAGAAACACATGCACTATTGAAACTGACAAATTTAGACAGTATTGGGTTAATTCCTCAAAATTGAGTGAGGCCTTGACTTGGGCTCCAGTGTTAGACTAGTTTTTTATTAGTGTGTTCTTGCATTTGGTCGTCATGCCTTAGTAACCAACTTAACTTCGAAATTCAGACTGGCGGGTTGATCGGAGAGTAGTGCTATTGTCAAAAAGTATGACCGTCTTTGGCTAACGGTACGCATAACCATCGATACAATCTTGTCTTATCTTACGGTATTTTTCACGTAACATCTCCCAAGATACATACCTGCCAGTTTTTTGTCAATATTTGCTACTTAGGTAGCGTTGAGTCAACGAACTTCTTTCAGGTGCATCAACATTACACGTGAAGGTTGTATTTAAATTTTCACAGTTGAGAGGCAAATTCTCAGTCTAGACAGGTTGTTCACTGTCATCAACGGCGTCTCATTTGTTCGAATAGCAGAAGCACACGGTTGTTCGGCTAACAGATGTGAATCGTTTACGAGCCGTGTTGTAACTACTTACTTTGGTTCAGTAAGCTGGTCCGAGAATGACAAACTCAGGTATAATATTACATGAAGGTAGTTTGTTGACACCAGATTCTGCTTATTTTCTGTTCGCCTGTTTATCTGTTTCCCAATTTGTTACTTTGCCATTCCGTGGATATTTGTTAGAACCAACGACACCTAGAGCCACAGTACCAACGGGTATGGCTCAGCCCAGAGAATGATAATCAAAATGATCGACTATCATTCAAAATAAACAGCAGAACGAGGTAGTCTTTTGGGCTTATTATGGCTGGGTGTAACTTCTATTTCTCTGATAGCTACACTGTTATGTGATCTTCTTGAATTCGCAGACTGGACAGGTCGAAACAATACTACGGTACTTTCAGAATAGAATGCATTTTCAATTTTCTGCGCTTTTCAGTTAACCATGCTTTCCTCTCGGTAGGCTGTTTGAGATTTTTACCTATCCACTCTGAGCTTAATAAATGAATTGTCAAATTTGATTTCATTTCTTGTGTTCGGTAGTCCTGTGGACTTATTGTGGGTCCAATCTTCCCCGTGCCCACTGGCGACTGTGCATTGTCCACAGGGACTGTGCCCAACTGGAATTAAGACCTAGGGGGTCAGATGGCCTAGTGTGTACTAAAAGTCTGTCTGCTGCATTTGATTAATTGCGTGTCTTGTCTTTTGGTTAAATTTAGGCAGCGATGACTGGTTGGAACTGTGCGTAGACAACTGACTATTAAATCCACGGAAGACAAATTGAGCTTGCGTCAATTACTTGCCCAATAGTTTCTTCAGGGCTCGAAGTTAATATCCAACTTTCCACTACAGATGACCTTGAGAGATGTCCTCTCTCCTTCTGAATGCCAGTAATGTATGAGTGACGGTAGCTGTCTCCGATTATTGGCTCGAACAGACGTAACTTCAGGCCAATCAGCGGAGTCAGATATACTCGCAACATACATTCGATATGGCGACCAAATGTGCACCGATCGGTGCGATCAGACACCACAACCATTATCAGGCAATCAGTTAGCACTCAAAAAGGCTAACAAACGAGAAAAAATCACTAAATTCAAGCCATTATAGACACTAAGAAAATTTTGCGTCATCCAGTGAGAATGAACGAGCCATGGATCGGTGTATACAATTGAACAAGTTAACCAGTAGGTTCACTATAAATAAAGGTTTATTTGTACAACAATAGATTCCGATCGGAGCACATCCCTAATTTTTTGCTAAACTGAAAGACAAGAAACGTGAGCGTAGAACGCTAACATGAGTAATTCTGAGTTAGGACAACCACCTTACAAAAATCTCCTCGTGATCCTGCTTCACCTGGGTTTGATTAGAATGATGCCATTTTCGTGGATGTTGTTTTAAATGTTGCCGCCCATCTGCATCTTCTCATTACGTTTCTAGTGTTCTTGGTCAATTCAACACATTCTTGTCGCCGTAGAATCTCAACTGGTGATAGTGGCGAAAGCTGCACAAGTTTGCCGCAGCTAAGCACCTACACAACCGGTTTCCGTTTTGTTCGAAAGTGGTCCCCATTAGGAGGCATCCCAACAGAAATGGATTCAAACTTCAGTATCGTCACCTGGAATACCTCATCGATAGATCCGGTGATTTGTGTGAATGCGTCAGATATTGTACAGCCTTGCCCGGAAATAGCCCCAGAATTCAATGTGACTAGTGGCACATGTTCACACGTGATTCAAACGGTAAGCGATTAGAATAAATTCAACTACTGACAAACAAACCGTTTCATCAAATTCTTTATATTTCATCCCGGCGAATTCAAATTATCTCAACTTTATCTAAGATTGTTTTGTGGCTGTGGGCATATTTGACTAATGTTGCACATTAAAATTTGTGCGCATATTACAGAAATTTCTTTCTTTCATTTGATCAATACCGTTTAATAAAGTACTTGATGGATTTCCGATAACTGTCGTCAAATAGGACGTATCAAACCAACATAAGTTCGCCAATGAACGCTATGTAGCTCATTACTTCTCAACCTCGTCATCATTCATACATCAGTAATTGTTACATTTGCTTTCCCACTATTTGAAACCATAGCAACAAAAATAGCAATTCGCTTCATCCCACCTGTAAATAAGAAGTTTTTGGCCGGCAAACCTAGTGACGTACGAACTGTTCAACAGCATCACAGCTGACGAACTAAAAGTACACGTTATGACGGAAAAGGGCAAACGAATGAGAAAATTATGGGATTAACCGATAACCATTATCATAGGTAACATCACGTCAGTAACTCATATCGATGAGTAACTATCGTACAACCGTGGATAGAAGAAAAAACCTCGACCAGATAGCAAACTGAAGCAGAGCGATGGGCCCTAAGCAAGTTCGATCATTTAGGAGTGTTAAGAGTGTTTCATCCAATCCTGACTGCTGGGGATAAGATACTGTCAGGATATCCAGCCCTAGTTTAGGGAACAACTTAGATCCTCAAGTAAAGCTGTTGACTTAAACGCCTGCACTGGGAAAAAGCAGGTGGATATAATTTTACTACAACCAGGTCCGTTCTACCGGATTTGACGCCAGCCTTCACTCATTCTCCAACCTGGAAGACCAAGAAACCGTAGTTCCTTGGTCGCTGGGCTGCCTGGCTTGAGTGACTCCGTTAAGGAGACCGTCATACCACCCAGATAAATCCAGTAGACCATCGGTATGCAAAAGCTGAACAAATGTTCCTTTAAACCAGCACCTGTTTCGTATTCGTCATAGAGACAACGTGTACAGTGGAAAACGACTGCACAGAAGTTCGTATCATCATAGATTTGAGGGATAAACTGGTACTGATTTTGAGAATATATTTGAGAAAAGCGTTGAGGAAATCACTAAACACATCAAACAGATGCCTGTTGATATAGTTAATACAAGCGTGGGAATGATCAGACAACGTGTAGTGAATAAGGACAGTCAAACAGAGTGTATTTCAAAGTAAAAAGATTCTCTTTTAAGCGATGCAAATAACGAGATTCCTGGCTAGCAGTGAATCAAATTTCGTACGTTCGTTCACTCATAACGACCACAGGTCTGACCATTTTGACTCGGGCCGCTACTTATTACAAAAGTGACGAGGAATAAACTGGAATAGAATTTCAATAAAAATGTTGAAAAGCCGATTGCGGAATTCTAAACAGAAGATCTAGAGATATTATGAACTCAGCTAAACCAGCGATCGCTGCACATTCCCATCTCAGATATCGTTCCTAGTCAGTGAGACATTGCATACAGAATGGCAGAGATTTGTAGAAATAGATACTTCAAAAGCCGGACAGTGAGAAGAAACTTTACATCGAACCCCTGACGAAATAGTACTGACAGCTTACAATCAGGCGAGCGAGTCTGAATGATGACTTGGTAGTGGACCCGTTGAATACGGACAGTGAATGAGCAAAACCTTCTGTTAGTTTTAATTTTCGTTGGGTGTAAAAAACATTTCTCCGGCTTTTGTTATGTTTACAGTACGATGGTGTTTTTCAAGCTATCTCAGTGTTACTGATAAACAGATTTAGAATAACACAACGTTACGAGCAAGTTGTAATACTCTACGTTTCAATCACCTCGGGTGGCTTCCCTCAGGAGTGTTGTGATCTCTGTGTTGTTGACAACTGTTATAAAATTAAACTTTTACTACTGTAAGTAAAATTGTTGTGCACAACAACATGCTAAATTCAGTTGTATACCCTGACATCATAACGTAAGGAGAAAAGTTTGACACAATCAGTGACGAAGATCAAAAGAATGTTCACATTTTGAGCAATCGCACGTTATTTTGGGACCTGGATGTTTTGCAACCATTAAATATGGTATTTTGGACAAGGCGTAAGAGGAAGTTCAGACAAAGGGAATCCAGTTTTGTTTTTCTGCAAACGTTTTAATCTAACCAGTCAACATATGGGCATGGTGTTTACGGTTCCACTCTGTTAATCGCCTTCAGTTTAAAGAGAACTCATAAGTATAACAACAGTTTTCGTGTCATTAAGTTCGCTTAACCGCTATAGCTAAGAAGGCCACCAACTGGAATTCTGACGGATTAAGAAGATTATAACCATGGAAGCAAACACGAAATTAAGTTGCCAAATTGCCAGTGGCTACAGTAATTCTTTACCTTGCCTTTACGCGGCACACAACCAGTAGTCTTGAAATCCGGTAAAGAAAACTCTGCGAAACAGCTCAATACAATCTTGTAGTTGGGTTAAACCCCGACGTGCAATCTCTTGCTATATAGTATGGGAACGGAAGAACTCGTCATATGATCTGAAGCAGCTTAGCCGCCTTCACTCAGTTTGACAGAACTACGTTTATGGAATTCTAACACAAAGTAACGTTTAATGGCGATCCAACATGGTCTCAGTGAATACAGCGGCTTGCGTGTTTTAATGTGTATGTTCATTGTGCTGCACACGGATATGTTGATTTTAGTGGCCACTTCCACCAATTACGTTCCCTATCACTTCCAGTGACTTAATTAGTTCACAAGTTTGTCCGTGGACTTCTAGCTACTGCACTGGTAGACTACCCAAGACAGCTATGATGGATCCAGTAATGATTGGGTGTGGCAGGTCTCAGTACATCGTTTGGAGTTGAACGTACGCGAGCTACTTGTAGGTAAGTAGTATTGCAATCTAACAGTTGGGAGCTACACGACACGGTTGCGATAGTGGCTAGAAATGAGGAGAGTTAAACGGAACAAGTCATACTCTTGTTTACTCATTTACACCAGTCAAAATGAACCTCAGGTTCTAATTAATACTCGATTTGTGAGAAGTTGACCAGTCATTCACTGCATTGCATTTGGCCTGTCCGGATATTTGGCTGTCTGAGTGCAACACACAGCAGCGTTGTGTTAGTGCGAGGTAAAGTTGATTGAACATTATGTTTTCTACGAACTAAAGCTAATCTCACCTCCTCGTAGGACAGAAAGTCTGTCCAAATCCACGTACAACCACTTCAATATGGCCTTTTACTTCAAATCTCCGTTACATTCTACACGTTATGTTAGTGGAACTCCTAACCTTACAGACTATCCAGTTTGGACTTCCTCTCATCAAAGAGTATACCATCATGTATTTTTAGCCCAAAAATGGTGCTGGTCGTTATAACACCACTTTGGCGCGGGTTATCTCTTGTGCTTCCGCTCAGTGAATAACTACAATTTCATTATCCGTTTGGGATGTGTGGTCGTGTTGGGTTTTGGCGCCAAATTCTCATAGACACTGCATGTAGGATTGTGCTTTCTTTATTATGCGTATGGCTTCCCTTCCTACCTGCCCGATTCTGCAATCTTAGTCTTCATACGTCTGGAGATATTTACTCGCTACAGTTTCTGCTTGTCACACACACCTTCCAATCTATCCACTGTTGAGATCTACGTTATACGATCTTATGGAAATCTACCAGCTGCAGTTTGAAATGGGAACACCATACTCTATCTCTACTCTTGTTGGAGCTCGTCGGTAATGCACATTCTTGGAAAAACCAGGATCTACGTTGCAGTTCACTTTCTTATCCGGCAGCCTTGTCGACCATTCCCCTTGTTAAAGACTGAAGTTCGATATAAAGCACCACAATCGTTTGTGAGTATGGCTCAAGCCGATTACTGTTCTTCCTTTCGACTTGCTCGGGCACCCTGAGCATTACTGTCAAACGGATGTGGCTGAGTGTTTACACATGAAAATTTGATTGTCCCTACTGTATGACCAACGGCCCATTGGCCCACCTGGTTCGTTCATAAAAATGTGGTTCATGTTTAATTCCTGATCGTCGCATTTGGGCACCTATTTAGCTTGAATTCTGTTATTAGAGGGTATCAGCTTTGTTCGCCATTGAGAGAAATTTCTCTTCAACTTCCCGTACAGCTAACCGGCCGGGATTAACTGCAGCATCAAACCCTCTGTTGACACGATTTTGTGTCTCTTCTCCTCAGGCCATTATCAGCCACGGGGTGTGTGAGTGAAGTCCGAGTGTTACAGCGGAAGCCACAGGTAGTGACCTATTAACTGAGGTATCGTTTTGACTTCGGTCGCTGCCACAGTTCATTACCAATACGGATGTAGCCAACATAGCAATCTAACAAGGGAACGAGAATGCTTACGCAAATAAAGTAACGTGATCGATTGTAGCGACCTACTAAAATTCACCTTGGGCACAATGCAGCCGCAACACAGAAATCATAGTATTGTCAACAGTAACTTAACACAATCAATTATGCAGTCAAGTTGACGGTGATGATAACGTTTGGTGCCCGTCAGATATTCAAGGTTTCAAATCCGTAGTTTTTTGTCGTTTTCATTAGCCTCCTTCTATACCTTTGTGATTATGATGGACGATTGGACTAAAGTAGTCGTGAGAATTCATGTGAATGTATCTATCAAGTTACTGAAGTATTTGCCGAAATAATTGTGAAGGGAATCCCTGAACAATGACCTAACAAGAAGTGGGATTCTTCATTCACTATGCTGTGACCGACGTCAGCTTCGTTTCGGGGCTATCACTTCGTACAGATCAGTGTTTCTGTTTGCTGCGTCGTTGACGCATGTCACCAGTTTCTTTCAATACTGGCTTACCCATGTGCCTTCGCTCAAAACAGTTGGTGTCATGACCAGAAGTTAGAATGAAGATTCCGTGACCGCAACCGCTCCAGGATAGTGACGTCCGTGGCATTTTGGGAGGAGTTTGAGGAACTTGCGTAAGTGTTCAAAGCTAAGGCGGACGGTGAAAAAACGGGCAGCTCTGAAAGACAGGGCAAAGACGATTCTAAAGATGACTCAGCAGTGCATCATGAAACTGAAATGGAACATCGCGAAGGACACACTTATACCCAACAGGCATTGCCGCAGTTCAGCTGCGTCTGACTTGGTCTTTTGGGTAATCCCCTGTACCGTGTTGTTACGGCAAGTGGCATTATCAACGGCCCTGTGGGAGCTAGAAAAGTATTCGAAATAATGCGACAGATCAGTTACTAAATGGGTGCTACTAACAGTACGCGAACACCTCACAATAGCTCTCACCAATCGTCCAGTGTCTTTTAAGGACTTGACTGATGCGGTTGGTCAGTTGCTGGTTTAAAAATCCCTGAATGCCAACTAGGTCAGAACGAACGAGGCCAGTGAACTGAACAAATTTCGGGCTGCAACGGAACAGCTGGCTCAAGAGTTGAGCACGCGGGAGACAGAGGAGAACTGTAGTAATATACGTTACATATACCCAAAATTTAGATAGTAGCAAAGAGCATGCCAGTCGGGAAGGAAAATGTAACATTTTTTCTGAAGCATAATATCCGATAATAGATATAATCAATACAACTACCACTAGGGCTTGGATGAAGAAACATTGGGGGCTGAAAACACAACGTTATCGACGCTGGGTTTGCAATTATGTTGACTGGACCAAGGCTAGAATAAAACTTCACATGGTGTGCAGTGGCCCTTCGTGGAAATATTTCTCCTCACAACTGATGATCTCTCAAGGCATGATGCTCAACCAGGCAATCATATCATCAGACAGAAGTTTAACGTTTCATTTCAGGCAACCCAGGCCTCTGGCTGCGCGGGAGTCATCATTGTATTGGAACATGAGAAGAATGTAACGACACATTCAGTGATGCTGTCACTGAGAAAGCTAGAGGCAGAGATCGACGCCACACTCACTTTACGGTTGTCGGTGGGATTAGGAACTTGTGGTAAACGGACTCCTTTTGGTTGATCACTTGTGACATTTAATAGGTTGTGGTTATGATGAAGCATTTTACAAAATATATAGAAACAGCCGGTATATCTGATCCGCCTGCATACATTATATTTATGACCGTAGTCAAACAAATCGTTACAACTCATGAAATATCGTGTGGTTTATTGACCGACCAAGGCATCCGATTCGGAAGCAAGACTTCCCAAAACTGCGTGGAATATTCAGAGACCCGGAAATTTTGTACTACATCACCCCCCTCAGTCAAGTGGCATAACATTACCAAAAGATTGTGCAAACAGTGATTGGGTACTGGTTAAAAAGTAAGTTATGGAGACATGTTGCCATTCATTTTGCATGCCCATCGCTCCTCACCTCAGTGTACAACGTACAAGCTGTCATTCAAGTTCACACGCGGACGAATACCACGATTCGCCTATTACTAATGAGCGCTCGAAGATGTGACTGGTGTAAACTGAATCTCATCCACGCCTGGTCGCATCTCTAACCCTTATGCATGCCTTTCAGTCAAACCGACTGTTGCTCTCGTTAGAGTTAATCAGTATTACATAACGTTGCCATTGCCTGGAAGTGCACTCTGACCATTTTTTTTCCATTACGAGGCTGTTTTAACCATGTTGTTATCAAATTAGCATATCTAAACGCCCATCCACATTTACCTGTGGATAGTGATCAGCTGTTTTGATCACATCGGGAGAGACATGGTTACTGTTATTTAGCTGTTTACAACAAATCAGTTACCAGCACGTGAGTTAGTGGCTGAGGGATCGACGAAGCAACATACGTGAATTAGTAGACGGGTGGAATTTGATCAGTCGGAACCTCACAATTCCAAAGGAGACAGCTAAATAGCAGTCACTCTTTAAGCTATCCGGTCGATGTACTGTGCTCGAACCTGACTCGAAAACATAGAAACATATGAAGATTTGGTATAACAGAATCGGGATGAGGGAAATTTATTGCGGCATTGCATGCTGAGAAGTGTGCACATAAAGTGACTTCGTAGGCACCACTATACTCTGTCAAATGGGGTTGCACATAAACTGCACCATCGCCACAATTATCGACATACGAGTCATCAGGAGAACGGAAAGAAACTGGGTGACTGTTGCTGCAGCTGGAACAAGCTTAGGAGCTATAAACATGTGGTGAAGGTGAGCAGTCAAACTATACCACTTGTGAATCTTCAGGTTTACTTAACCATCCAGTGGTCGAAGCGATTATCTGAGTGGATGTGGCAGTCGAACAATAAGTGTGTTCCACGCTCGAAAATGTCGTTGACACATGCCTCGCCCTAAGTCTGTTACTATGTGCAACGGCACTAAACTGTGTATCAGCTTAGTTGACTTAGCATGCAAACAATCCTCCTGTCAACCGCATTTTTTGGCTCACAGCTTAAGGTCTAAAAGCAGGTCTAAAGTAGGTAATAAATTCTCAGTATTAGACATACTATGTTTTGTTTTATGTACATGTCCGTTTTAAGCGGAAACGCTTGACAGGTCAGTTGTTCAAAACTTCTAGCTAAACTTATTCGGATCTGAATACTAAATCGCCGCTGAGGACTCCGATTACCACGTACTATTTTTCTCAGGAGGTAATTCTTGAACAACCTCGGGGGAACACTGGAAATTGTTGAAAGCACATCACCCCGATAATGCAGTAGCAAACCGTCCCAGCCATGACCACACACTTCAGTATACGGGAAAATTCACCTGAAATTGTTTGGACTGTACCTGATGCAGAGCTGTCAACAGATCTTAACAATCCAGACCTCCTAACCACCTTATCATAAGTGTAATTGAATGGCCTGCAGGAATTTTGACACACCTTAGGAATTGAAATTCTTTTGAAATGCTTACATTGTACACTTAGCCCAATGTTAAGTACAAAACTAAACCTCTGGCTATTGATAGCAGGAATTATCGATGATTACGGGATAATGTTTGTTCATGGATGAATCTTAGTAATCTGCTCGAATAAGTTACAATACCTCACAGGACAGATCAAATAACCCTTGCTGATAGCTTAGATTGAATTTTTGTCCAGTATTGAGTAGCGAGTTCACCACTGATTTTTGCCAACGGGTGTCAATCGAGTGAACCATTTCAATTGCATCCTTCCAGATGACCAGAAGGTTGACCAGTCATATTGATGAGAAGAGCCGTGTATGGTATGATAAACGGACCATTCAGCCAACGTGTGCTCGGATGGTAACCGTTGTGTCTCTATTCGGGTACAATCAGCGGTAAGCTTTGCGGACAATAACAACGGTAGAGAGAACACGTGAATCAGTAGAAGTACATACTGTGTTGTCACATTTACAAGTGCGTGGACGAATGCGCCGTTGGTCGTTGAAGGCGCGGCCAATCAGAACGCACCTTGAGCTTTGGCGCGAGTGTTGGCCGCACAGGCGGACTTGACGTGCATACAGCAGTAACAGTTGAGGAGACTTACATTTCAGAACAGAATACCCTTATGGGATCAAAACAATTATGACGTTCAAATAATTCTCTGTCAAGCAGCTAAAATTAGCATACCGGATTGAAGGTGGTTGGAATAGTAAACAATGTGACTCACTTGTCTCACCGGATAAATTGCATCGTGAGATGTAATCGGTAAAATGGTTGTGTTTTAAGTGGCGATACACGATATTCCATGGATTGACAGACGATGAGACACTCCATCATGTTACAGTAGCAGGTTATTAGATCTCTACAGATCTATCTGATGATCAGAAACGATGGTGAACCGTACACTGACCAGCTACTCGCCGACGTCAATCGCGGTCCCGTTGACAACCAATTATTTCGTTTGAGTTAGGGGGTAATCACACACAAAAATATTCACTTTGTTAAAATTACGGCGTCATTCTCTGTAGAAGGTACATATGTGCTTTAAGCTGTTGATAATTTAGGTGTAAATGAGTATAACGCAGCATCTACTGCGAGTAATTTCAGCAAAGCATATAATGTCAATTGACGTTTCTCAATTCACCCTTACTAGTTCTTGGGTATAATGGCATTCCTGCGTGGAAAAAAAACATAATGGAGTACTGGCGTCCGAAAATGTGCCTGTTTGATACAAATTGCAGTAAGCCCACTGAAGGAAAAAAACACGTTTAGATCCGTGCACAGTATACCCGCTGGAGCTGGAGCTGGAAATGAGCAAAAACGTCAAACGAGAAAAATTGCGGCAGCTATGTCAGGCGTTAACCTGAAGGTGGTTCACTAAATTACACAAATTTCCGTGATTAATTTTTACGTCTACTTATGTGTGTGTGTGTGTGACCATATTACCGCCGGGAGTAACTTCTGCAGGACGTGAAGTAAATTAGATTTTAATTGCTATCTGTTTAGCATAACCTACAGGTAAACAACAACGCTGTTTATTTTGACGTTTGATCACTCATCGTTGTATATTGATTACGTGATCGCCACGGCTGGTTTGCAAGCTAGAGTCATTTGGTTGTATACTTCGTCTAGAAAGACAAGTAACATCCTAACACTCTAATCAGAATCTTGATGAAATCTCAGTGACAATCATAAGTGCATGACAGTTGTGATGATTCTTATGAAGTGTGGCTATCCTATTCACTGTCAAACTCATACCGATCGGATTTCTGGGAACTTTTCTCCCTCTGGAAAAAAACAACTTCATCGAAAAAGCATTCCTGCTCGTCCTGAAAGGCATTTCTTGTTGTTGAGAATGACGCATAGGAAGACAGTAATCGGTGATTCTCAAAACGAAACTAACCGTGGGAATAAGCACTGCCTCCGAACGACGACACTTTTCAAATTTAGAAGAACTAGACTATTCATGTGCTATACATCTGAAGTGAATAATATTGCGGTACCTCAAATTTGACAGGAGTAACACTGTTTGACTAGGAGTGGGTAAGTTGGTTTCAGCAATAAGGGAAGTCTTCGTTGTAATTTCTTGCCAAAATTGGATCACCTTGCTTGCTTTTCCGTACAAGAGTAACGTCACGTGCGCGTACATATATATATATATATAGGCTTTCTCTCGTATCAACCTGAAAAGATGGTACTCGTTGGTCATCCACAGAAATCACACGTTCCAGTAACAACGTATCAAACACCTTCCACTTCAAAGAGATGGAAATGGTGAATAGACGAGTTATTAATAACTAATGCGCAAATATCCTTTCTAATAAGCACTTTTAAAAACTTTTCATCACTCAGCTGCCAAACTTTGGAGAGCTGCATTATCATGCTAAGTAGAATTTAAGCCTCAAATTCTACATAACACTAATTCATATCTTACAATCTTTATGTCTTGTCGTCATTTTTGGTGAACCAATCCGCAATAACGAGCAGACTACACGGACTAATATTTACAATCAAACACATAGCTGGGACAGACCGTATTCAAACTAACGTGAACGTAGTATTCTATACTGTAATTTGACCTGGTTACTTATGCAGTCCAATTAATACAGAGAATGAGTAGAGCCAGTTCATTATGTGAACATTCCAACTACGTATACATCTGCTGTAAGTGAAGTTATTTAAAAATTTGTGACTGAAATTTCAAATCTTCTTTCCTTCATGCTGACAAGGTGATCTATCGCTTTTTTGTCGATGGCAATGGGCTACACAACATTTCTGTCAAAGCAGTGATTGGAGAGAATTTAAAAAATGTATTTGACCAAACATTCACTGTTGAATTTTCCGAGGTACGTAATTATATGTTGTCCATGAACATTTATATGTCCGTTCAAAACATTCCATCAATAAAAGAGTATACGTTAAAGATAAAAACTCTCGTTAGCTTATCAGAAAAAAATGGACTTTGGTCTCAACAGCGTATGCTGCCACCGCGTGTGTTACATTTTAGAACACTTTATCAACAAGTAGTGTGGTGATTGTTATAAGTCGTTTCCGAGTTTTCTTTCATACCACTGTTTTCAAGCTGAAAACTTCACTCGTTTACATTCTAAATATGTGAGAAAGTCTATGATTGTGTTTCAACGTAATGAACGCATAGACTAGAGAACGCGGTGACTCTGATCTTCATGGTGAAACGTGTAACTATTGTTGTTCGATGAGTCCTAGCAATGTCAAATTGCGAGTACCACTAATTCATGTTGGTGCTTTAGGGCGACGAATGAGATTCCGCAATGGTACAGTAATCTTATCCGACGACTTCTGTTCAGTGTTATCATTTTATTCTTTTCTTCCATTCAGAAAATTCCCGGTAGTTGCATGGAATGATCGTCATTATAAACAGCAGAATGTGTGAGCTTTTTTAAGGATCTTGTATTTCCTTGTTGTTTACATTCCGGGCCACCTAGTCCGATGCCATGAGATAACGAGTTAGTAGTGATGTTGGAAGCTTTCTGAAGGAGAGATCTCGCTGTCGCAGATGATTGATACCTTTTCATCCACTCACTTGCGTGCTAGCTGGTATCAGTAGGTCAGTAGATTTCTGCTATCTAATTCATCGGTTGTCTGGTTGGTCGCATCTGTGTTCAGTACGTCACGTTCGTTTTGGTCCCTAAATGGTTGGCACAATATATCATGAAGCAGCTATCGTTCATTTCCGAACATATCAGCTGTGAAAACGTTGTGCTTAATCATGTGAAGAAGAGGAGGTCATATTTGAAGGAGATTCAGGCAAGGATTTTAAAACATGTACATTGTCTTGAGCAAGTTTCGTGTGGTGTATGCTTCTATATAGAGATATTTGCCTTTTAATGCAACAAGGAACAATATTTTTAATCGTCCCTTTCTTGGGCACGAACTTCAGCTGCCCATGTAATCGTTTCATCCGAATCTTCGAAATGAAGATGGAAACACCGTATTCCTTATAAAATGGTATTAGCCGAATTGTTGCCCTTGATTGTTGTGCCTCAGTTTGTCGAGTAACATACAACCTCAGTTGGCCTAAGACCTGAGTGGCACGCTCAGTGTGCGTTTTCACTCGTCGCGTTCTTGTTCTGCACGTTTGATCACGTTATCACGGATTTCACATCAGATTACGTAAATTCTGCTGCATCGTAACAAGACCCAATACTACCTCAGAGATTTTAAAGTCTAGGAAGCTCGCTTTTCAAAATTCGTTATGTTCTACGTCGATTGACAAATACTGGGGGCAGTTGGCTGTTTGAGCAACTGAATGTAACTTGCTGCAGCTGTACTACGCCTACGACGGCAAACAGTTGGAGGGGCGCTACCGAAAAAAACCAGCTTTGTAAAATGAACTAAAAGTAGTACAGATTGTTCTTGTAACGAAGTAGAACAGAGAAACCAGAGCCAGATTTTGACACACTTTGATGCACCTCATTAGGTACATACTATAGTCCACGGGTTTTTTCACAGTAATGTCCAGTAGATACAGTGAACAAAAGGACAAAATCGACAACCACATATGTGCATGCACATCAATGCGTTTCAGTCACCAAAGCAGTCTGGTACACATGAACAAGTTTTTCTGTTATCAAAATAGTGGTTTCCCAGTTGATAATTACTACCACCTCCGTGCACCGTAGAACCATTTGGCCTTTTGCCGTATAGTCTATCCGGTAGTCTCTATCCAATGATAGCTGTAAGAAATCCTGAACCGCACATACACAATCCTTCTCTGTTTGTAGATAAGGTTGCTGTCGAAATACTGCTGCTAGGAGTGGAATTCTGTTATCCCAAAAATGGATTCCAGCAGTTAGATTTAAAAACCCAGTTTGAAATCTTTTGTGATCGACTGAGTGATCTTCAAAAACCGTCAGCTTTTAATGTTGATATGTTCGAAGCAATCGTGGTTCAGTCTCGTTGTCAGTATCTCAACCGAAAATCAGGGGCTGGAAACTAATGACGACAACCACATTGAGGGCTCACATGAAATGGTACTGGCCGTGGAAACTGGGTGACCTAATGTCCGACCCAATGGTAATTTCTTATGTTTGAATGTGTGGTATTTAGTGGCACAATTAGGACAACGTGTTATTCGGTCTAACTGATAAATGAGATTCAAATGGCTTATAGATGGTTGACGAAAAGAGTTACAAGGCCTGTATTGATTTATTTTGGAACCACATTTGGGAGATAGGAAACGATTTCTATAACTTTTGACATTGACAAAAGACTCGCCCTGACAGTTCGGGATGTTTTGTAATAATGTCAGACAAATCTATCGGCCTTGAGTTAATGATCCACGTGAACCGGACATGATTCGATAGCTCTTGAATGTGTTTTTTTCACATCCTCGTAATATCATTTCAGAAGATACTCACTGATCCTGTCTGCTAGTTGCCGGGTCATTTTCTCAACTTAATTGGCTTGACCTCAGCAAGCAACAATGAGTAAGAAGAACTGAAGAAAATTTTGTGAAGCTATCTTTCCGATGCAACACCCAAGCCGAACGGCTCCTAAGTGAAATGATCTCAGATTACTGACGAGTTGTTGGGCATTTGGTTTATTTTCAGATTGACCGTCACCTACATTTGATCGCAGCCCTCGCATTCAGGGGGACTTTCCAACCAGCCTGCTTCAAAAAGAAGCGCTAGACTCAAGTTTTGCTCTCATTAGAGCTCGGCTGGGATTTGAACTCCGTATTATGAGGTCAATGGCACAGTGAGCAACACGGTTGCCTCTTGAAAGCGTGACTGGAGTTCGAACCCCTGCTGTGACAAAGATGTGCACTACTGACGGGCTCTAATGAGAGCGAAACTCGAGTCTAGTGCTTCTTTTCGAAAGGGGCTGACTGGAAAGTTTATCCGAACACGAAGGTTGCAATCATTTGTGAGTGATGTTTAGCTTGAAATGAAATCATCTTCCCAGGCTTTGACCAGTACGTTTGTCAAACTGCAACTGGTCAGTTCGTTAGCTACGTTGCACTTAGTTGCCTTTGGTTTCATTACTGCTGGATTATTTTGCAATTTGATTTTCTTACCTAAAAATCTTTCTAGCTGTCCGGTCAGATCCATCACCACTCGGGTCTGATATAATTAACCATTTATGATATCTTTGTCATCCTATCGGTTTGACAACAAACAAACTTTCATTGTTGTTTCACTGTAATAAACCTCAGTTGAAGAGTGTTCCACCAGTTCCACGTCTGTTTTCTGAAACTGGGTCTTTGAATGGCTTCGTCCCTTTTACAGTTCATTGTGGCATACCTTCATCTTCATTCACCACAAGAAACTGAATCTTGGGGTATGCACGATCAAACCCCAGTAGAGCGTTTGCGCAATTCAACTTCTGTGACGGTTCATTTTTAAACTTCCACCTCGCTGTTCACACATCTACAACCCTAACTCGTTTTGTGTCCATTTTGAACGTATCCAAAGTTTCCCGACTTGAACTTCTCCACGACCACAAAGCTGACAGCAGCCGACTTTCGCAGCGGTGCACCTGGATATCTCCCGAACTACCCTGTTCGAGCTGGAGTCTTACTGGATGGAATCATCCACCTCAACCCGGTAACCATTATCTCTGTCAGAGATCGTGTGAACGCTGGTGGCATGACTTTCGGCTGGTGGCCTGTTCCCGCAGGTGGGCCGTGTGAAGTACCACTGAATCCTGTCGATCAAATCCTGACTGTTCGGTTTGGCGTGGACATGTACTCCGTGTGTTTGTTAAAGTGAGACGCGGTTGCAATACGAACTACTGATTCATCGAATAATGACCAATATTTTTAATTACGTACTCTCAATATGCCTAAGTTTATTCGTTCGTCTGTAAATGCCCTGTGTTCAAAGTCTCAGTAATGCGTTTTACAAACTAAGTTAGAATCCTCATAGATAACTTACCCTGTTTACTATACTCAATACTTTTTAGCGTAGACCCAACACTGAAAAATCTAAGCTCCTTCTGGATTCGGATCAGCAAAATAAACGGTAGACTTGAACACGACAAACGCCCCACTAGTTGAACCATGAAGCCTTGCCGAGAACTCGGAAATTTCGCATTTGGACTCAGTTGTCCACCCAATCCAATGTCATCCGGAATCCACCAAATGACCCAGGGAGCTGACTGTCAAAACAATATTTTTCAATCGATTCACTGTGACCCACCGATGTCATTGCTCAGTATTGCGATTGTATTACTAGCAACTAGTGTGGCTGATTTGGTGATTGTAAAAGCTATACGATTCGGTAGAACTCGCTCCAGGGACGGTAACGTAGAGCCCGTACATAGCAAGGTTTCTACCAGTTAAGCTGGGAAGCCTGAATGTTTTGTAATTGGCTTGCCGTTAAACGCACTGGGATGCAGTGTTTGTTAAGATGACGTGGACTGATTGGAGCATGACTGGTAGTATTGTGGTGGATTGTCAGGTCGGAGGTGCGAGTTTTCGAACGCTCGGCCGAATACCTCAACGCGGGGAGGTACGTTCGAAAACCTGCCGCGATCGGATCAAGGACAACGTGCGCGACCGGATGAGTCGTCGCTCGACTGGATCGAACCAACGGGCGAGGCAGGGCAGGCGAAATACGACAAACAGATCGGAGGCGTGGTTTTTCCAAAATTTAGAGGAACATCTCGACACGATGTTGGAATACGGTCAAGGCCAACACTGGGTGGATGGCGGACAGCACGAGCAGCCGGACGAGCCATCGCGCAACGAAATCGGACAAACAGCCGAGGAATGGCAAGCGGAAACCCACCCACCCCGATAGAAGGCACCGGTCACACACGTAAACCGGTTAGAAGTGCACATGACGTGTGAACGGAAACCGGGGCGTGCTGCGGGTTGGAATTAGGACTCATAAACGAGAGAGCGCGCGTTGTATGTGACTAGCGATTTGGACAATAAAGATTGTGCTTTGTTGGACGCCTTCTTGCTACAGTATGGCCTGGAGTTAAACAGTTCTTCTTTGTTGACCGCTGTTTGAACAACACTGTTTCATTCGCAACGGTGTGCTCTTCTCACGTGTGCTGTTCAGGCTCGGAGCAAGCCCGTGTGAGATTTGACCTGGATTTTTTTTCTAACGGAGCTCAACCGCGATTGATTAAGTGGAACACTTCTGGTTTCGAAGTTATTAAACAAAAACTTTCTGCGGTTGGCTTGAAACGTACACACTATGTCCTGTTGAATGTTAGATCGGTTAGATAACTTTACGCGCTTGGTAGCAACTTTTAAGCGTACACGATGCACAGTGAAACGATCACACACGATAGTTTGTGACTGGACAAGTAAAGAAAAGAGGTAACCGATTTCACTACCCCTATTCCGATTAACCATCTAAAAAGTGATATTACTGGGATCATTAGAAATAGAAAGACAGAGTGAAATAGCCTCCCGTTGAGCAGTTCACATCAGTGGCTATCATCACTTTTGTATACCAAGCGCAGTGTTTTTGGTTACTTAGCCTCAGGAGCGTGACTTCATCTGATCTCTCACTTAGTGTAGTTCATATAATCACCTAAACGAGGACAGTTAATTTCAAACATAACTGGAAAAATCCAACATGAAACTGTGTGTGCGGTTAAGGTCATTTAGAAGGCTGAATTTTGTTTAATCGTATCAGCTTGTCAACATCAGGCTGAATGACAGAACAGACCTCGGACTTCCATACGCGGAATCTCGGGGTGTTCTTCTTCCCATCCAATTTTTTATTAACGTCCATTGTTGAGAACGTCATACTATATCATAGAGAAAACAATGTGGGTGAGCTTAAGCTGCTGTGACTGTATCGGTTCAACATCTCAGGTTGCTCGCTTAAAGTGTGATGATAACTTGTCACCAGTATTTTTCATCCGACAGGAGGTGCACTCCTAGCCAAACCTTTAGACGAACCAGAGGTTAGGACAGAAGACATGCTGACAAGTCATGAAGAGTCTAGAGCACAGATTCGGCAACCTTGTAGATACGTATAAATCATTTACTGATGCTAATCATCATGTCCTGTAGTGCTTTTAAGTCGCAGTGGAAAGAATTTCATCATCCATCTAGCCCAGTTACCGCCGACTGTTCACTTTGTGTTTTTGGTTACAAATTCCCACTAAATCTAAGTCTGATCAGTCCAAGAGAAACAGACTAGTTCGAAGTGTTGGTCGTCAGTAGTTTGAAATCCTCGTCCTTTAGGACGGGTACGACGTCAAAGCCACACAGCAGGACGTTTCACACCTAACGACTACTCCAGTTACCGGATCACATTGGGAGTGAAAATGAGAATTATCATGGTGGTTGGTTTTGCGACCACAGTTTGTGTTCGGATTCAATGATACTTTCGTAATTTATCATTTTCCACCTCGTGCAAGTTGCACCATTTACTAATTAACACACACACACCGAGGGTTCAAGTAACTTACAGGCACTGTGCTGGTTTAACAAACAACGATGGGGGAACAGTGCAATCGGTACACACTTTATTCGATCATTCCGAATAAGAACGCATCTAATAAGTCGTATTACGGAAAACTTCTAACAGTGCGAATCAACCAATAGGATGTCATTCTGTACTGAGTGGAAAGTTGAAAAGCCATTCAATTAAGCCCCTTATTTTCCAAATCCGTTTGTTCTTGAAACTGTGAAGGCAGATGTAGTGGATATCAGTAGCTCGGTGCAAACGTCCAGTGGTTTTTTTAAATGGTTCATACCAATCCGGTATCCCCGCTTTACATACGACACTATCAATGGAATAAAAGCATGAAGTATACACCCATCATCATCATAAAGATATCAATGTTTCATGCTGACGTGTAACTGTCATATGACCGTGAGGAAAGTGCTGGCCATACACTAGAGAAGACTATCGTTGAAGCAAGTAAATAAACTCTGTTCTGGCTACATCCATGTACACTTCGTGTAATATGCATTATTTGACGAGTATTTCTCGATCCCTGCTACAGCACGCATGTGTATCCATCAGGAGCCTGAAAATGACAGAAAATGACCAACTGTATGGCCTGTTTTTTTTGTATCTCCTCCCTCTTTAATCAGATACAATATGTCCGTATCGAACGGTGGTAATGTGACAACCTGCCAAGCTCTGGAAAATCGAATTCTAGCCGTATTGAATGCGTCCACAACAAATGAGTCTACTGCACCGACTCATGTGGCTCAATGGGGTAATTCCGAGACTGAAAATCCGACCGATTGGCTCCCTATTCAGTTGTCTGAGAAAAAAATGAATGGTTCGACAACCTTACCGATCAAGGCAGGCAACCGGTAAGCACAAGACAATGTGTACATAGAGCCACTATCCCCACCCCATCTCACTCCAAAAAAAAACCCTGAAATTCTAGAAGGGGAATTACTGATATGCAATCGCGGATGAGACACTTGACTGAGACATCCAATTTTGGTTGAACCGACTGAGTTCTTCGAGTATCTTGGCTGCCTCAGTTTCATTGCTAGCAAAGCTTGATATTCGCTCTCTCTGATTTAAGTAATATCACTGTGCCGCTGAGATTTTGCCAAGAATCTGCACCACACATTTGGTTTGAGATAAATCGATGCTTGAACAACTGGCCACTGCCTATTACCAGGCTGATTCAGTTCCACTAACCGCTAGAATGTTATGATTTAGCTTATCCATTCACTTTTTCTACATTCATCTAGTTCGTCTAATGACGTTCTCTTGCCATCTGGCTACTACTTAGCCCACACAACTAACCTAGTAATTATCCTAGTAAGCTTAATTCATTTGCACAGCTCATCAAATTCGTTCTGGTTGAAGATCCGGCCCCAAACGCAGGCTGAAGTTTAGTCGATAACAGAATGCTAGAAGCCCAAGGTCTACTGACACAGACTTTAATACGATCAGTAGATACCTCTCTAATGACACAATACACTGAATCATTGTAGTGCCCTGTAATTTGTGTGCGATGCACGTATACTTACCTTTGTCCTCATGTCTCATTCCGCTGCATATGGAACCGTTTGCTTGTGAAGTTAATCTCCACGCACATCGCGCCATTAACGCTCCATGACCAACCTCTTGTTTGTCTTTTATGTTACTGCTGATTCTATCGTTCTGGTTGATGAGCTTCGGATTCTAGCACAATGTTTGCCAGTTCGAATTGTATTCAGTTCCTCCAAACAGTGACGGAACCAATACCCGCAAAGTTTTGATTTGAGAATTAGTGTCATGAAACATCTATCGCATAAGCATTATTCTGACCCCTTGTGGTCAAAACCAGTATGATTGGCTAGCCTGATTGAGACTGCGTCGGTAATAAAAATCAGAACGGGGTCAACAGATTGTCTGTCGGTCATATTTTTCCGTTTGCTTCGCATTGAAGTAAGACAGTGTTAACCCGTCTTCCAACATCTTGGTGACTGGTGAATATAGCTTTCTTGTTCCAGCAAATAGCTGAAAAAATGCGCTGCGAGATTTCTGTAGTTCACTGGTGCTTGAACATACACAGTGGCCCATCAGCAGAGCTTCCGTAGATAAAGATAACATGCACATGGTGAATGGGTCAATCGAGCGATGTTTCCTGAATGGGTTCAGTGTTTACCAGGCCTGGACACTCTTATTTGTGAGAATAGAAACCCCATATACCGACGGAGTGTCTGCTATGTTAGATAGGGAGGTTGATTGCTAGAAGAAATCACAAGGCAACGAGACAATGAAGTTGTCACAGGTTATGTTATGTTGGCGATTGTCACCTGTCACGTTGGAGGGTTTGCCATCATCCACACCTCCGACTGGACATACTCCTGGATATGGCAGTGTCGTCGTTGTAGGCCAGACAGTATCCCTACGGTTGTTGACCCTTCTACTTCATGGATCACCACTGTTTTCACTGCTCAGTTTTATTTTTCACATACGTTTGTACTTGTGCTCATCAAGTACTTCTTGGATTACTGCGAGAATCAACAGAAGCCCGATTGGTAGTACCCGTGGATGAGGCTCGAATTTGATAAGGAGGGAAGTGACGAGTTGGAAGATCAGTCAATCAATCACAAGTTGCTGACGACTTGTTCACCTTCAGCCAAAAAGTAACGATTTCAAATCGTAAGTCAGACAAATTGCAGCGCAAGCAACCTTCAGTGTCTGTCCCAACTTTCTACATATGCGAACGTCAGGAATGTGTAAATGAACAGTAACTGTCTGTGGAAACCACAACATTATACACTTCACCGTTTTACTGGTTTGTAAACACTCTGTAGATGACCTTATTCATCAGTACATTTTTAGAATGTTAACTTGCCATAGCATGAATGCAGTGAAGTGAGCCCGAGCTTAATCTACTTATACAGACGCTGTCAGACATGATGGAATAACACATCATCATTATCAACAGTTTGAACTATATAAAATGTCACTTACCTTTCATAACACGCATAAACATGACCAGAAGGTACCATCGCCCGGGGCAACAGTCATCGAAACATTGGCGTGGAATATTCCGAAACAAAAATTTATCAAAAAATAGGAAACTGGTTTTTGAAAAAGGCTGATGACGTGAAGTGCAAGTGACCTATGGCGTGCAGTGCACTGTCAACTCGCGCTTTGAACGATCACAATGTAGTTCACTGTGGCGTTTCTGTGCTTACTCGCTGGTTTTACATCCGAAGTAGTTGACTCCTCGTGATGCAACAACAACAATTCGGCATGCGGATGACCTGACGGATGACTGTTGCCGCTAGCCGATTTATCAGAACGTTACAAATGCGAAAGTGTGTCATAGCTGTAAACAAACCTACTTGGTACATAGAGCACAACAAATCGTACCAGGTTTGTGTTTGAACAGTTGAACGGAGCGGAGCTCTTCAGCTTTTGATTTATCATACGAAAGAGTAGCGAACAAGACTTGTTTTCTGTGTTTGATCATCAGGCTAATTACAACACAATATATATGAAAAACAGTGACTAGTGTGAGTCAGAAAAACGGTCAATATAGGTTAAAGACGACGTGTTTGTTGTCAGTTACATGATCACTGTTCCAAGTCATGGGCTTGACTGATTGTGGGCCAGGCGAGGTTAAGTGTCCGCACGAACTTTTTCTGAGCGCAGAGTTCAGGGTTGCGCAATCGGATGTTGATGGCTTCGGCAACGGTCAACATTCGAAATCTCACCATTTTTGATCGATTCCTTGGCACTCGGTAGACAATTATTGTGTAATCATTTGTGTGCTCGTGTCGAGCATCATATATTGGTCGTACTACAAGGCAATTGTCGGAGACAGTGCGTGAACACCATCCTGCGTGGTTGAACAGTGGTGTGATTAAAACGGTTTCAAGCGCGATTGTTTTTCACTTGACCGACTCCAATCATTGTGTCAGTAAGAAAGATGCTTTTCGGATTGTCTACCGAGTGTCAAGGAATCGATCAAAAATGGTCAAGCCCATGACTTGGAACAGTGATCATGTAACTGACAACAAACACGTCGTCCTTAACCTATATTGACCGATTTCTGACTCACACTAGTCGCTGTTTTTCATATATATTGTGTTGTAATTAGCATGATGATCAAACATAGAAAACAAGTCTTGTTCGCTACTCTGTCGTTCTCATGACTTCAATGGGTATTCTTGACCGATTTGTCATACCATAAAAATATTTAATCTGATGCTAATCGAACCACTATTTCGTACAATATGTACACGCGTGCATGTAACCAGACTATAATGAAAACACAATCACAAACTGGGCTACGAACATAACTGCCACTTCAACACAAACTGTTTTCGAGGCCTCAGGGTGGGCTTGGAAATTTCATTAGTAATTTCAAATTTCTTGAGAGGATCTGGTTGGTGTGAACATAAACAATACCGAAGTGTCATAGAATTTCCTCTGCCATTGAATTTCACAAACAGGGATAATTTATAAAAGACGGTAGATGTGGTGGCAGATTCCTGAGTGAGGTCAGTTTATCCCCAGTCACCCACAATATGACTCGGCTGTCGTAATGTGTTTGCGCAGTTAGGCCCGTAACCCCGGTCATAAGAAAAACGTGTGAATCACGCGCACAACTTATGAGTTGCATAACCACGCTTATAGCGCGTTGCACGGGAGGGGCTAGCACTCGTGTCTACGCTAAGCGTTCGTCAGCACTGTTTGGTCGGGAAGTTACTGGATCAAGCAACCAAGGCACTCATGGTAATACTTAGCTGTGAAGAGGTTTACAACCTGAAGGATTAATGCGATTTAGTCGCTAACCTTATGGTAACTGTACTGGGTGGTGTTAAGTCGTTAAGCATAGTGTGGGGAATTTCCCTCGAAGTTCGTTGATAGGCGCACGCTTACAAACTGCCAACTCATATGGAGATATTGCTGTTTTGATCATCCTGCCCTGCTGGGTACAGTTAGGCATGATAAGGTCTCACAAACCACGTAACCAACTTCAGTGTTCGTTCTCAATCTAGCTAGCACAGAGCGTGTGTGTGAATTGACAGTGCCCCATTGTTGTGCGGTTCATTGGATGGCTCTGCAATCAGATTGCGTTTCCCAAACCGTTCGTGCTGGGCTGATGTCATTTCGTCAAGCCGATAAAAGTTACACATTTCATGAACGATGGAACTTACGAAAGGCAATGAAACAAGTGATGAGTTCAAATGTTATTATTCAGAGAAATTAAAACCTACTGCCACAACAGTATCGAATGTTGAAAAGCACATCTTCCATGCAAGCTCTATACTCAGACGACGGCGTCTACTAAACCGGTAAAATACAATTACGGAAGAATTGGAGAAGAGCACTGTATTATGGCTACCCTGACAACTGTCCAACAGCAGGCGATCTATTCAGCGGCTGATCACAAGTCTAAGATTCAATCCACACTAATTTTTCTATACTATGTTCCTTAGGGAAATTGATTAGCAGAAGCCGTCACAGTTTTATTACGATTACCAAAATGCTAGTACTCAGAAACCATCGTTGGTAGGTTACATCACCTTTAGCAGTGAAGCCGCGTTTTATCTTCGCAGTGGGTAAACAGACAAAACTACATTTGGTTGCCCCGGCCGAACCGGTGCATACCAATAGAATCACAACAAGGTTTTGATCCCAATGTACTCGTGTGAAATGGGATGCTTTTTAGGCCTCACTTGTCGGTAAATTTCAATCAGTATCTACAAACACTGGTAGTCGAACGACGTAGGCGAACCTTTCTCAAACCGACTGGGACACCTGCCTTTTATGCCAAATGTGTGCGCGCGTAGTTAGACGACACGTCCTCCAAGATGGATCGGTGGTGGTAAGCCACTTCAACAAACTCTGAGGCCTGTTGACATAACTCCGTTGAGTTTTTCTACGTAATAGTTTGTGACTCGTGGGTTGCACCCAACAGTAACACCCCGTAATCAACCTAAGAAAGAACTCACTGATAGCCTGACGGAATGTTCATGTTAAGAAAACAAGGGCCTTCCATCGTAATAAGATGTGTGCTCACTGAATATACTGGAAGAAGTGTGAACAAATTCGAAGGTTTTCTGTATCTTTGAGCTGATACTTCTCTGAAAACACACCATATACCTTTTAAGAACTACACAACTACATTTCCCCCAATGAATTATATTCCAGTAAGATCGTGATTGTTCCACCTTCCCTCTTGAATTTTAAAATAAAACACAAGTTTAATTTCGGTAAGACTGAATTTTGAATGGTCTTTAGTTTTTTCGTCTCTAATTCACGTTTGAAAAATTTGAAACACTGAGTTCTCTTTATCCAAAAGAACTCCGATTGTTGTGGTTAACCAGTGTTATTTCTCAAAGGTATTGTCTCAAAACACAGCCCTAAAAACTTCGGCCTAAATTGTAAAGCATTTGACAAGACTATACTCTACTCTAGTGGTCAACCGTTATAAAAAAAACTACAAACTTTGACTTTTCAGTTAGATTTTATTTCAATCATTTTGTGCTATGATGTTTACCGGAGGGAAGGAAATCACAACGGAGGTATCCTAAAATAAAAACCCGTTCAACTAGTATGCAGCTTACTCAAATGTGCGATTTTCCTCACTCTGAAGTTTGTGCGCTTATACCTCTTTGTTCATCACAAGTGAAAGTCCCCAACCTTGCTGAGCAAATGATTTAGGCTATCTAGCATCACTTTGTGAAAGAGGAACGAATGGGTAGACTTCTTTTACAAAGCCATACCGAAGAGCAGAGGTAGGAGCTGCCATGACAGATTCGTCTGTGACCAATCCTGCTATCGCCTCACGCTAATCATTCTGTTAATTGACTAAAACTTAATAGAGTTCATTGTCACATCTTCCACATTTTATCAGGTCATGTGAAAACATTGTAATCGGACAAAGCATACGTATTGCTTACGCTCGCACCGGTGATTTGGCAAATCAACAAAATCAAATTATTGCTGTCAGCAAACAGTGGCATCACGGATCCGTGAAGTTTATGGTAAGCTAGAAACAAACTGCCTCATTACGATTAAACCTGGTAAGTCACTTAAAAATCGATGTTTTACGCAGTTGGCGGTGACAGAAAAGAAGGGTAGAACTGCTTAAGCCCAAAGTTAATGAGGGGGTAATTCGGTATGCTTGAACAACTCAAGCTCCAGAGCCACTTCTGCTCCTAAAATAAAGCCGTCTGGAACTTAGTAAGTGACCATTCGGGCCCCATCATCTACACGGTCTGGTTGAGGCCAAGTGAGCTGTTTCTCAAATTTTTGAGCTCACTTGCAGCGTCAGCAGGTATGGCTGATGATACCTAAATCAACTTCTTCATACGGGGCCCACCTGCGCCAACTCGACGGCCAACATAATCACGAATAAGAGAAGAAGGCTTTCTGCCATCTTCAGATAGAAGGGCTCGTCCCATCTTTTTCGACTGTTCTACTAAATGTTGCTCACCAACTTTGTGCAAGCTTTTAGTTAGCTTTCACTTAAATTATCGACAATCGTCATCATATTCAGTGCCAAGTGAAATCAAACGATGCATGGGCATAATGTTTATGGACGTGACAGAAATTCGGCTATGTCGTAACTGCACAGCTCCTCTGGAACATAACTCTTTACACCAAGCTTTCCTAGCTGTTGCAATTTGTACCCAGTGTTCTTTAGGTTCTCTCAACTGTCTTGAGCTGGGTAGTTTGTTCACCGGCGTTTCCCGACAGGCGTTCTCCACACTCTCCTCGTTCGAATGCTACTTAACTGTCTTGCATTTACGAATCCATGAACTCTAGGCAAACGACAAAAGAAAGCAGTCACGCACAACAGCGTGTTCTGAGTGCAGGTGGTTGCTCCAAAACACACGACAATCCTTAACGGAGTGAGACTACCTGTAACTAACCGCCATATGATGGAGTTGTATCCATGGCTGAGAAACACAAGGAAGTTTCCATATGACACACTGTCTCTTTCCACTTTGAAATATAGAGAGAGACGCACAGCTGTAGTCGTCCATCGACATTTTCAATGCGTTGTGTTCGGACACCAAACATACCTCCCAGCTGCTTATCTGAAGGAAAGCGATCAAGGTGAGCATTGAAATCACCGACGAGTTTGATGATGTCATAGTGTTTAGCATGTCTCAAGAGGTCAACGAGGGTATCGTAGAACGTATCTTTGGTAGCATCCGAACAGCTATCCGTTGGAGCGTTCGTCGATATATTGAATGTACAACGCTTTACTGATCTGCGCTGACAGAATTTAGCCGCCGTACTGTGTCCAACAGCATATAAGCGACTGTTCAGTAAGATGCAGTCGAGTAAACACTGCTCTGTTGTAGAACTTCACGATTCGCACTTCATCTTGGGTATCACATTCAGCTTCAGTGTCAACAGACACCTGAGAGAGAAGCGTTTGGATAGACAGCTATATAGAGTTGAGACGAAACAAATATCAATGGGTTCACTTCTCTGATACATGGCCTACATCAAACTCCAGACTTGATAGAGTACATACCAGAGTAGCTTGTTGGCCAGCTCGTTAGAGCAGGTGGACATTGAAAACGTGAATGTTTACCTGTTATTTTGACTTTAGAGAATGAATATCACCGGAGAGTGAAGGGAGGTACCCTTCGATATTTTGCACACAACCAGGGATTTTGATGACAATTTTTCAGCCTACATTTTTCTCGTTGACACTAACCATGTCGTGTTCAGTAGAACTGACTAGTTGTTGATGGCTATACAGACAGTCACGCCCAATAGAGCTTTGTTGCACTTGGTCAGTGATGTGGATTAAGCGATGAAACAATTCGTATATATGCAAGTAGAAAAGACACGGAAGAATTTTGAAAAATTAGATGAAAGCAACAAAAAAATCGATGAGATCAAAAGTGCGATGGTCAATACGGTTGCTTTATGAAAGCTTGGCGGAGGTCCTCATCTTGGCATTAGTAAGAATATGCACTACTGACCAGCTAAAATGAGAGGTGAAGCTCGGGCATATTGGTTCACTTCAAAATCGGCCGGGTGGACAGTCTATGGGATTAAGAAAACTGAAAACAGTTGTACGAGTTGCTCAATTTACGCAAACCAGAATCCCCACTAATCACCGGAAAAAGTGCTCTAAACTACGAAAGTAGATATTTCCAAACATACTGACAAATACATTTCTCCATAAGGGCAGCAGAATATAGCACAGAATTAAGGCCCGATGTATAAATCTTTTACGGAAATACCGGTGTGAAAATTCGACATTTTTTGGGAGAAAGAAACACATCATTTGTATCTAATTGTTGTAAGTAAATAGAAAGTATTTTTAAGGAAAATTGTAGCAGGTTTAGAGCGAATGGATCCAACTCGAACAGCCATGGCAATACAATTGCCTATAGACGAACTTTCAGGAAAGAGTCTTTGGGAAAAACACCGACGAACATAATGCAGTAAAACAGAGGGGGAAATTAACGATTGGAACGATCTGTAACAGTGAAAAAGACACCTAACTAAACCTAACAGTTTCAGTGTGTTGATGCGTTGTCGCAAACCTATCACTTTTAAGTAACTCCAGGGGTTCTAAGGGTAAAATCTTCGGAAACCTTTTCATTGTGTCTGCTTATGCTCCAACTGGCTGTAGTGACGTAGTATCGAGAACATTTTTACTCGAATCTGGCCGCTTTCCTTCGGTTAACACATGGTTAGGCCGGAGGGATCAACATTCAGGTCGGTCTCCTGGACCAAGCCGAGTTTCTTAGATATCAGGTGTGGGACGACATCCTACCACTCGGATAATGACGGACTTCTGTTGAAACTGTACGCTGAACATAAGCTATTTTTAGCCAACACTAGTTTTAGGCGTCGTGTACGTCATTGCTATACTTGGCGCCCAGCTTCTTCGAATCACGCTTGGTCTAAGATAGACCATACAGCTGTTAGTTGTGGAAGGCGGGGCTCCATTCAAGGTTCAGGATCTTATTGGAGCACATACCTGAAATCAGATTATGCGTTTGGTGCATTGTCTTTTCACTTTTAATTCTGCTGGGCAACGACCTCACCGCCAACCACGATTGACTGTTGAGGAACTGAATATACCTCTTCTGAAAACCTTAAAGGAATCAGCTTGACCCCAGTCATTTTTAGGGTTCTGGCATTTATTATACTTCGTCTATTCACTGCAGTTCGTGAGGTTAACAGGCAGGGTTTCGGCTTTCCATCACTTGTTTAATTTCGTCATAAACGATATACTGAAAGATTGTCTGCGGCACTCACAAGATGCCGGTGTGGACCTCGTGCCTGGTGAAAGACTGACTGATCTGAATTATGCTAACGACAAGGTGTTGCTGTTTGACAAATTCCAAGCAACACAACGCTAAACGCTATTTTACGTTTTGCTAAGTACTTCGGAATGTGCTTTGCAGCCTCAAATTGCAAAGTGGTTCTGCATGAATGATTTGATGACATAGATTTACTGTTAGATAATTAAGTCATAGAGGTTGTCGACTGGTTTGTATACCTGGGAAGCTGTATCAGCGGCGGCGAAAGTGTAAGGAATGGAGTAGAAATGCGTATTTCTAAGACTAAAGCAGTGTTCGCTAATCTGAGGCACCTATGGCGGTGGAGGTATCTCTGTGAAGCATAAGGATCATGTGTATCGAACAACAGTGAGGGCTGTATTACATCACGGCAGCAGAAGTTGAGCTCTCAGAGTTGAAGACGTGAACCTTTTTCGGGCATTTGACTACCGATGTCTGCGTTCAATCGCTCGGATCGGGTGGCACCGCAGTCGTATGTAGCAACTGAGGAGAGTATAATAAAGGGCACTATCATCTTACAAAACCGTTCTTTTGATTTCATTATTCATCTTCGTGGCTAGCGAGTAATATATTATGTACGGGAAAATTCCATACAACAGTTATTGAAGGTCTGAAGAAGTTTGCTGATATGAACTCAGCTTAGAAAAAGATGGAATGCCAAGGGACTTAACCGTAGTTTACCTTGGTATTGTCCGAAAATCCTTATGACTACAGGAAAAAGAACTGTAATCGTTTTGGTACCAAGTGGGTTGCGTCAAAAATTTTCGAGGATTTTGAAAAATGACCCACACACTAGTTTGATAATAACATTTTGGAGCTGTTTAGATTTGCACAACTCAAAACGATCCCACCAGCATACTCCTGAAGTTGTCAACAGGGAACTATGGGGAGACTGAGGTGTGTTGAAGGACCCGTGGTTGTTAAGACTTATGGGCTATGGTCCATCGAGCGCGGAAGACGATTGTATCTGACTACTGAACTGGTCTTTGAAAAGTTTGAATCATGCAAAACTCTGGCCCATAAAGAAAGTACTAAAAGACCACAGTTTAAAGCTACTCCCTTGTCACCAAAACGACATCAATCTCATGAACAGTATATTCTGTGTACATGAAGTGGATTGGCAATAATTGATCATAGTTGCCTTACCGCACCATAACAAACAAAGGTTTCGATTTTAAAACATGCCACAAAGGATTTTATCGAGTCATTCACATGGCACATCACAAAACCGTTGTCTGGCCATCGGTGATGTTGGATCCTTTAGAACGCTGGCTATCAAGCTGTCTGGTGAGTGCGCAATCCTTTGTTGAATCCATTTTGATAAAGATTCAGCAGCCCTGGTTCCAGGTTGATAAACGTCTGAAAACAGACATCTCCATCGACCACCAGATAGCGGTCGATGGTACAGCAGATGAGAGACTTCACGAAGTCTGTTCTTGTTCTGTTCACAACTGTGAACGACTGTTTGTTACGGTATATCCAGAAACCCCATTTCATGTACACAAAATATACCGTTTGTGATGGTGATGTTACCTTGACATCAATGGCACAATTTTAAAACAAGGACCTCTCAGTATTTGTTTTGCAAGTTAGAATTTGCATACTTAGATAGTCTGTAGCAAACGGCAGTCAAGTTGCATCAAAACCTGTCTGAACGTAAAGCCTGAGTTAGCCAGTCTTCTGTTTGTTGGATTCAACTTCGGAACAGGAAAGGGGGATTTCACACGTCTTATTCGAGTGGGATTAGGACTTAAAACATTGGTTTCCTTAAACAACTTTCTTAGAGTAGAAAGTTGATGCGTTACGATATATTGACGTTTCACTTACTCCCCACCAGTCATAAACGTGTGTGTTAAGCACACGTAATCTTCAGAAAAGTGCAAACGAATTAACTGCATACACAAGCAATCAAGCCAAGCGCTACGTAACCACAACCACAGTAACTCCATCGGTTATCTCAGCCACCTATAAGCACACAAAGCTGGCAAGTATAATTCGGATCAGCTTGGCATTCTTAAACGTAAGCAACTTCGGGTTCATACTGTAGTACAACATCCTGAATACTTTAAGTGACATGTTGCCGTGAGGTGTTTAACAAATGATGTAGGAATTCGAACAGCTGGTTCGACATTCCGACGTAATTACATCATATGTTGCTTTCACTATTTCGGAGTGTGTTCGAACACTCTCTGAGTTGGTTGCCCGTCTGTTCCGTCCATGCAACTGTCATTATAACTGCAAGCGAACTCGTATACAACATGAGAGAAAAAAGGTTTAGACGAGCTGCGTTTGTAAAAAAAATTACAGCTGCATTTTTGTAAAAAGCAGCTTCGCTTATGAGTAGTATGGAGCACACATTCCGTAACTAAAGGCCAGTTCTCAGCGTCAGGAATACAACAGACCAGAAGCGACTATTGGAACAATGTGTGCGAACTATGGGGGACAAGTGACCAAAGCAAACGACAATAGACTGTTGCCTAATGTGTGTAGATGCACTTCAGCCATAAAAATGAGTGTACGCGTCCGTTGTCCTGTCTACATACAACATGTGAGGGATTTCTTGCAATTCGCAACTTTGATGGCCAACCGTCTTTAGCGGTCACAGCAGAACTGGTCCTTTAACGGTTCAAATCAAGTGAAATTGCGCAGTCGCATACGAGAGTTGGAGCAAATGCTGAGTTTTGTTTGAGGTCTCTCGTCACTTTCTTTTCACAAACGATGTTTACATGAACCTCTACAAATGGGGCATCAGTTTGCTCTCATTCACTGTTATTCCAAATGACAAACAACTGATAACCAATTCGATACACGCTTACTTGCGTAACCACAACCGTCCAAATTTCTGTCCCGTGTTTTCACATATTTTTCCTTTCTGCACTAGTGTTTTCAGATAAGTTAAACGTCAGATAACAGATACTTAACAACAGTTTTCTTTGTTACTGACTTTTACGTATTTTCTTTCACAGTTGTTTCCAACGTTTTTGGTAAAATGCACCATCGCACCGCAGTTAATACAGGCCTCAGAACTTGAACGGTTCTGTATTGTCAGCCATTTCAATGAAACGCTAATCTCTCGCTCGAATTGATGTACACTTTTGGCTGACCCTTGAAGGAACGTGTCTCTCGGCTCATCAACGTTATATCTGTACATGACTGACTCTAAAGGCCTACGAGTTTAACATGACCGATTGGTAGTCTATGCCATACCTAACAGTTGTTATGAAAAACGGGGATGTATGCTTCAGTATTATACGATGTTTGTGGAGAAGTATACCCCGTTTTCTGACACACCAATGTTAATGAAAAGTCTGTATGGTACTTTCGATATAAGGGGTCACCATTTTGACAAGCACCACAGTGACAGCGTGTTAGAAGTAGAATCATCTATAGCATACACAGTTCCAACAAATTCGCAGACTGAGCACCGGGCAACCATCAATGAAGTATGGCATTCTCCACTCGTATAAGGCTCAGGCAATTTGACGTCGAATAGTTTAACTGCAGACAGTTATTTTCAGTAGATAGATCCTTCCAATTTCCTTCTTTTCTCTTGTCTATGGCTTCCTTTCTTCGTGGTTTTATGATAATTAAACATCTCTCCGATTCACTGATACATTGCCGCTCAATGATGATGATGACAATAGTTAGCTTCTGTTTTATTTAATAAGTCTTACGTAACTCAGACCATTCTCCTCTTTGTTCCAAAGTGCGGAGGCCGATATTGTAAACCGAACGACGCAAAGTTGGAGCAGACCAAACCCATCATCACCACCATCCAGTTTGTGGATGTCACCTCCATATCAGCGTCCGATTCAGAACATGTCAGTCCCATTGATTCGGGTGCGTACGGCAGCTTAATCTACCCGCTGTATGCCGATTATGACGCCACCGCAATATGATTAACTTCCAGTGGATTGTCCGTGCGTGAACACTTAATCATGCAAACTATTTTAGCGCTTATCACTTAATACAATATTTTGCCGTTACCTTCTCAGTAGCACTTGATGTACACGCCAATAGGAGGGTTCGGTCGCTTAAACACCTCCAGATCTGGAAACACTGTCAGTGTGACGACACACGTAGTCAGATATGCATTTAAACACAGGACTGCAGATGGGTGGTTGAGTGATCAAGAGGGCAACATCAGCACAGATCGCGTAGTGAACAGGGCACAGTGAAGAGGTATGGTAACGCTCAAGAGCTAGGAAGACAGCGACTTAGTTGAGATGTCGGCCGAAATCGAAATTAGCGTTAGGGGAGCGGCCGATATTGTATGAGAGAGTTAGGTCAATTGGCTAACTTTTAGAGGCAGCCAACATTCCGAGAAAAGGCTAAGACGTTTAACTTAGGCGCTGTAATCACTGTCCAATACAGTACAGCTGTGTAGTACTAATGTTGTAACTGGTTAAATGGTCTACCAGCACGTAAACAGATAACGGTCAGCGAAACGGCGTATAACGGAACGACAGTCAACGGTAACGAACAACAGACTATGCACTAGTTCGAAACTTCCCGGCCAACCCAACCACCCTAGGCTAACGCATGAACACGGAAAAGACCGACCTCCGGACAGAGCTCCACTATGTCACTCAATGCGAAGACAACACGGTCACGAACCAGATCATATGTGAAGGGCTTGCGACCAATCGGAAGACCAACCCAAAGGTGGACCAAATGATGAGCCGAACAGTACTGTGATGCGCGTAGGCGTGTGAGCGTTTAGGTGCGGAGGTGGGGTGCCAGAGATTTGGCACAAAAGTTGAAGTGGCCCATGATCGTGCTAATTATGAAGGTCACTCGTCAGTGTGCTTTGTTGGTCTTTGCCATACAATATTTCTGGGGAACTGGCGACTACCCCGACAAGTAAGAAACGAGATCCGCTATTAATGAGAAGTCCTCAAATAGAAGTGTTTGTAAACGAGTGAAGTAACTAGTCACAACGTGATAAGAGTGTTTACGAAATCACAAAAAAAACAGTCTTGAAGTTCTAAAGTAGGAGCACTTTATTTTTCACTTCATCATAAGCAATATATTTTAAAACAATCGCGAGTGCTTGACGTCGAAAAATGCTTCTCCTGTTATCCAGTGTACCTTGATGTCGTCAATGTCTAGAAAAGAATACTGGGGAGCACATTTCAAAACGCTCTAATGCTGAAATAAGTCACAACTAAAATCGCATTAGGTTAACGTTTTTGGCTGGTATTGTTTACAACCCCAGCATGAAACCTTACATTTTAAATGTTAATTTCATGATGTGTTCACGAAAAATATATATCATAGCAGCAAAAGCTTTCTGGTAGTCGATTATGGTTATAGATGGAAAACAAATCACCCATAAGTTCTGGTATTTAAACAAAATAAACGAAAGTTCGACGTGGTTTTCTCACGTGAAGAATGCTTTGCGTAGAGTCAGGTAGTTTGTATTTCATACTTGATGTCTAAATTTCGTCTCAACACCTTAGAAGCAAAACTCCCGAGTTCGAAACACATGCGATCTTTCTCACTGACTGTATCGCACTCCAGTCACTTCGCTCTACTTCAGTCCAAATATTAGTGCATTGTTTTTCTAGATTCACAAAACACATAGTTGATGGAAATGATGCTTTCCGTTTTCATTACAACCGATCTCTGCTGGTCATAATGTTGAAGTGTTTGTTATTTATGTCCACACTATCTATTTCTAACACCTCCCAAGAAGACGGCACAGAGTCTATTGCCAACAAGAATCCAAGTTGCCACTGTGGTTGTGGCTGTTGTGGTGAAGTCTATACTGACCGCAGGCTAACCGGTAGCGAAGGCCGTGCAGTTCGATACGTTGACTACTGTTCTGGATTCTAATATCTGAAATGCAACAGACATCGATATCCCACCAGTCTAACGTCCGTATAACAGCGACCTATTGACCTATTCGTCTAGAATGCGAACGTTGAAAGCAACTAAATTACTTCATATTCCGGGTCAAAGCAAGGGACGAGGGAGACGTGGGACTGAATGATAAGCGATGGGACTTACCGGGACAGCTTTACTATGACAAGTTATACTAGAAATGGGAGTCGAGAGGGTTTTAAGAGCCAAATTTGATAAAACAGTGGGGAGGATCGCGACACCAGCATGTTTTCGCTCATCCACCTCGCTGTATGTAGCAGGTAGAGAGACCCGGCTTATGGTGTGAGACGGCTGATACAGTGTGGGATTGTTTGTGTTGTGAATATCCAGGGTTTTATATGGGTTGAGATACTGCCAGGATGCCTAGATCAAGCTAGAGAGACGAATAAGGTTCTCAACCAAAGTCTGGCTCAAAAGCCTGTATCGCGAGACAACAGGTAGGTGGCAGTGCACCAAAACTGCCACTTTTCCGGAGAGATGCCACCGTCCTTCCAACCTTCAACCTGGAGAAACAGGAGACTGTGGTTTGTCATGCCTCTACATATTGGTCTGCCTGATACGAGTGACTGTCGGTGTGATCGTCACAGCGTGTAGTTTAGTCCAACAGGCCATCGATATGCGCAAGTTGTCACATCGCGCCAAGGTCCAGTCTTGTTGAACACCACTCATCATTCGTCGCAGTTGTCGCATCCCCATGGACAGTTCATTCGGCCCATTTCGAAAGAAGCACCATATTCGGGTTTCCGTCGTCAGTAGTGCATATCCCCGTCACGGCCGGGATTAGAACGCTGGCCATGCTTTCATGAAGCAACCACGTTGATCACTGCAACACTGATTTCTTGTACGGGTATAAACAGACAAAAATGAAATGCCTCTAAATTCACTCTTTTGCCAATTGACCTACTGTCCAAACTTACCTCAAACCTGGAGTGGATTGTTTGTGTATTGCCTATACAGCAATCTCTATATCAATACCACAGTTCCTACGATCGATATTCGCCCTACCACTCCGTGGTAGTGGGAGTCATACGAGTTGTCCACCGTTCAGTTAGTTAACGTCACACTTGTTCTGCTTTTGCAAATTTGTACTGAGCGAGCAAACGTATCTTCTTGTCGTATACATTGTTGTTGCAAAAAACACGAATGGAAATACCTTGAAGGAGACATAAATCAGCAGCTCATCACATCAGTAATTCACAATATGTCGATTACGTCGCGTCCGATGGCTAAGTATCCATTCAGAATGGACAGTGCTCAGCCGTTTTCCATCACACGCCAACGAAGGAAAACATCAAAACATCATGGTTGGTATTTGACATTTTATCTCTGGATTCAGGTACTTGCCCACCTTCACACAAAAATCGATTGTACTACTCCTGAACACCTCAACAAAATAAGAATTTGAATAGTGAAGCAGACAAGCGGAAGCTTGGTTATAAGAAAAGTACTTATACAGAGAGCAGATGAGCAAACGGTTAAGCTACAGAACTAACAGTCATAGTGTGTGCACGGAACTCAATTCTGGCTAACTGGTTCCCATAGTTGTAATGAAAATTATGGCCTTTCATTGCTGCATGAAGCGGTTGACACGATATGGTCAGGACTGTGTATATTCACATCACGATCAGCAAAATCGAGTTGCCGAACGGTGTCCATCGACCGGAAACATGAACTCCTATCTCTGTTAATCAGCAATGTGGTAACGACCCTGCTGAAGTAATAGATTAACGCACACAAATTACCATAGACAAAAACAATGCAGTCACGTGCACATGTGATCCACCAGGACGGTCGTGTAAAACAACCAAATTGGATGCTCAGTACTCGAGGATAGATTGGTGGCATCAAATAGTCCAACCTGGCTAAAGCTACAAGCGAAAGAGCGGTTTCAGGTTACGTTAAAATTTATTCAAATCAGTTGCTTGTTGATCGAATGATGTCTAGGTGATGCATTTCAAACTGATCAGATCAATAAGTCCTCAACTGAAAAATGGAACAGCTTGAAGGCACAGAATCATGGCGAATCATAAAAATCGTGGATCAGAGAGAGAGATAGTGTTCAAATTTGATTATTTGTAAATGTGCTACCGGTACCATCACGTAACAATGTTATTAAAGTAACTCATCGCCTTGGCTTATTGGGTAGACAGAGCCCGGTCCACACTCAGACAGACAACATCCACGATCTATCTGGTTTATGACTGAAAGCATTACGGCATATACAACATAGCCGGTCTCAGTATAGTGAATGTTATTGCGGTTGGATTGAGTTGTACTTCAGGTATACGTGGTCGATTAAACCGGACAATGAAAGTCGCCATAAAATTGTCACGCTGATGCTCCCTTAAAGTCAGTTGCAGCTCGTTTGTGTTTACAAGCAGCAGACTGCGATGCAGGTCGTTCAAGCTATGGTGAGTTTCAAGAAACAGGTCCCATATCTTCCTTTTGTATTACGCCAGTGTCTGTTCCCAGTATCATGGTTGCGATGTCAGATACGGCCACCGAGTATAACAATCTCAGTGGTATGAACAAAAACCCAACCAAAAATGGAGTATCCGTAAGCCGCATTGTAACTTCTAGTCTAGATTGTAGCGGTAGTGTGAGCTGTAATTAATTCAACCAAAGCAACGAGGTGTTACCAAAACCACACACTAACTATCTCAGCAATAGCCCATGAACTGAGAAACGGGTATAGGATCAGTAGCATAAGAACTTTTTAACATAAGTCGTCAGACTCCGTATTGTTTCAGGTCAAACGTCTACAACTCTGGCTGACAATAACTAAAGCGCTATAACACATCCATAAAGTTGAGAACTTACAAGCGGAGGAAACACTGGATAAATGCAACGTAGAATAGGCTTGAAGAAAAACAAATGCGTAGATAGAATATGAGCTACAGGTGATCATTTGATAATCGCACCAATACAGGTCGAAGTGAATGATCTCCACATAGGTAAATTGACTTGCTCCATTGCTCCTGAGGAAAACTCATGTATAACGCTGATTGACAAAATGAACACAGGAATTATCTGGTTCACGGTAACTGACAAAGAACTCTAGATAAACTCCACACTAGATGTTCTGGTGTGATTATCCACAGAGTTTATCGTAAACATTCGATACGAACGTAATCTGAACTTTTAATCCAAATCAACACCACTACCACATTGCGACGTTAATGATGATTCACTCTGATACCGATACAACTACCTCATACGGTATATTGTGACAGAATGCACATGAAAGACTACATCTGTCGAACACACCGTTTCTCAATAGTCTGTCTTCTCGTGTGTAGCAGTCGCGCACCGAAATCGTACTGTATTCAGTCAGTGTGAATAAAAGCCGTTGAAGTATCACACATAATAAGTCTAGTTAGGGCTACAGAACACCATCCATGACACATTTTAAAACCCACCTGAACAATCTATTACAATTCTAAATTTGTGACCGTAAAAGAAGAAATCTGATCGTTTAATACTGATCGGAGTCTCTTCAAACTACGCTGTTGGTAATGAACTATATACATATATATATAATAATATATATATAGTCATCTACAGTATTGTGTATTGAGCAAACAGAACTGATCAGAGAATACTATATATATATATATATATATATATATATATATAGTATTCTCTGGTCAGTTCTGTTTGCTCAATACACAATACTGTAGATGACATTTTCGGCATCGTTGATTTCAGCGCTAACGCCAATTGTCCACTATCGTTAACTAACGCATCTCACAAGAAGCAGATTCACTATAGAAGTAGAACATGATGGAAGGCGGATGGATTGATTTATATTATATGTACATAGAAAATAGACACGGAATGATCAGTGCATTCAGTTTCATACCAGTGGAGCAGATGAGGTTTATACGCTAACAAATTAACAGAATCCATAAAACTTGTACGGACAACACGCTAAGTGAAGAATTCGAGTTCCGATTTGAAACGCTGCACGCCAATGAATATAGATAAATGCATAGCTCGTAAAATGCAGACTGGAGCCGCGGGAATACAAATCCCGTCAGACGGAAAATAGCCTACACTAACCTCCACACAAAAATGAAATCTCGTGTGTATCGCTGACCGGAAGGTTCAACATGGTCCTGAGGACAACTTTTCACGCCGCGGAGTTACGACTGTCGTTCACCTTTAAGCTGTACGCCCTAAGCGCAAAAACCTGTGACCGTCAGTGTTACCTTCCTATGGATTGTACTATATCGACTGAGAAAATATGCGAATATCAGTCCATTTGATTATCACATTTTGACGTTTGTGAAAGTCATCAAAATCCGGTCGCACAAGTGTTTTGTTCAAGCAATCAAGTTTCTATGGCCTGTTGTCGTTCGAATAAATAACGCAGCACCATGGTAAATATGCTCGTAATTCCCAATTGATACTGTTTCGGGGACCTGACAGCCCTTGATTGTCAACTATCCCCATTTTTGTGTTGTATTTGGCTTGAAACCTACACATCAAAAACAAGTTCGTATGCCACGTTTTGCCTTCTGAACTAACGTGTGACGATAATTAGATTGTGATTGGGCAGATTCACACTTTAGGTGTGAACAATTTGTTTCCCACTGACTCTGACCGCTTCATTACAAGTGATAGTACACGGATAAAGAACAGCGCTAGCACAGTTACGTTCGTTTGTTATCAAGATGCCTAGCTGACGTAAACGATTTCATCCGTGGCCAGCACCACTATTTACTAAGTTAATTGGAATCTGCCATTCCAAACTGAGAAATCCGGAGCCTCCTTTGTAAACAAAGAGAGCCCAAGCATTAGGTGTCATCGATTGTGGTCGAGCTTGGGTAAACGTGCTTTGATCACGCCTATCGTAAGGTCAACGGATCAACATGTAGCACACTCGCAAGCAGACAAAAGGGTGAACTTCTCACTACAATCCAGACGAGGATAGGAACCACTGAGGGGACCCAGCAAAACAAGTCGAGTATTGTGCTTGCTGTCGATGTGGGCCTGTACATAATGGAATCTCTGTCCATTCGTAACTAATAATCTAGCTATGAACCATATAGCAGTAGAGAATTGGGTCGAATTCCAACCAGGATTTCAGAAAACAGAAACGTGGAAGAGGACGTCGGGAAACGAAAGCAGCCTAACAGCAAGTGAAAATCAGCGCGCTTTGTTGTGCCGTCAGAGACGGAAGATTTGGCAGACCAACGGATGGGAACAAGTCTTAAATTTTTGTGCACAAGATGCGTTTAGGTATACGAGAAAAAATACATACATACAGTGATCAAAAATGAAAAACTGTACAGACAGTGGTGAGGCGAGTAGAAATTGAGACTTCTGGTCAGAATAGCTGACGGTGTTTACGTAGTCGGTTGGCTAGAACTGTCTGATCTAGAACCATCTGTTTGTGTACGTGTGCGAGCAAAGTCTCGCTCGCGGACAGACCAGCCTGGGAACCAGCGAGCTTTTGTAGTCGTACAGCAACCTTCAAATCGGCGGCAGCTTCATCCCACTTTGACCGATTGATGTAGGCTTGAGCGCGACGATGCAGAGCTTTAGCTACTTCCACGCTGGTAATGGCTGAACCATCTGGGCTTCTATCGGTCGAACACGAGGAATCAGTCTGGTGGTCAGTTGCCCATTCCATCCACCCAGGATCGAGGTGAAGCGCCTGGGAACAGTTTTGGACAGCTGACTCAGAAGAACCGACTTTCAGTTGACACAGAGCTAGATTTAACAGCAGACTGAAGAAAAAGTCCAATGTACGCATGGAATCGGAATCAGAAGGAGTTTCACCACTGAAAACTGATAAACACCCTACCATACATTGCTGGACCGATTCTACCCAGACAGTCAATAACGAAGTCAACTAGCCAAAAAAAAGAGTTCAAAAGTAGCGGCGAAGGTAACACAATGTATGAGAACAAATGCGACAGCTGTCAATCCAAATGCGTTGATTAGAGTTGGCGAAAAGCATCCAAAGTGACAACCTGACAACGAAAAAGCTGTCACTAGCAAGTACTAGGGAAGTTCGGTTGAGGAAAAATAAACATCACCCATAACCGATGGCAGGTTTCGGCTTTTCAGTTAGCCTCTTTCAAGAAGATTCTCTATAAGCAAATTCACTGTTTGTTACGGTTCCGGAGTGGAACTCCGGACACGCATTTGTGAGACAGCCACGTTGATCACCATTACACTGTCCATATATTGGATGCCACCGAGTTGTCAGATGCGGATGTTTGGCCACTGGCTTCCGAATTGATAAAAAAACATTTTCTGGACTTGGTCCATGCAGTACAAAACGGGGGCGTGCAAAATGTGTGCTACAAGAATCTACTCAAACAAATACAGAGTTAGCAACGGAATACAAGTAGCTTGGGATTCTGCAACCACCTGAATGAACCAAACCACATCAAATCCATAGGCTAATGTGAGGAAAAGACCTGAGTGGATAAACGTGATCATAACTAAATGTAATCAAACAATTAGACTAATCAGTGAGAAAAAGCAATCGGTTGCCAAATGTCGGAGGCAAGAGACTAATCACAAAATTAACAGTAGATGACTAATCAGGCCGAAATATCGTGCTTCTAAGCTAGGGGGAAGTAGGCAATCACGAAGGGACACAAATCCACACTCAGGCTTCTATTCGCTAATATTATCACTCCGTTTGGTCACGAAACATTGGCAGTCTAAACACCAAGTTTGGCGAACAACTGAACACTACACCCTCCTCCCGTTTAGATTACCGGCGGTCAACACGAAAACGGTGTACATTTACATCCACTTGGATAATTGCAAACAAGTTAGTTTCATTCAGAAAATTATCGCATAGCTTCGATTTATCTCAGATTGTCAATATAAGGTAGTTACAGTTACCAGGAACGGAATTCGATGAGACGTCAAGTTGGAGACAACACACATAAATGCACTGTCAGATGTTATGGAGACCATAACAATATTTTGATAGTCGAACTTCATTGTGTACGTTCTAGAATATTGTTTTCCTACTTACTTCTGCGATAGTCAGGCTGTTAGTTTGTAATTTCCGTCTTGGTGCTAAAATTCAAAACGTCCCTTGTCTTGCTTGCATGACATCCTTTCTCTGTATACGTTATTTTTCAGGGTCGATAATAATATTTCACGAGATCAACGCACTGAATCGTTACTTTCATCTATGTTTGGATAGTGAAAAGAAGACGGTGTAGTATGTTGTTAAACTGTTGCAGCACGGTTTGTGGCAGTAATCTATAGGTTACGAGCCAGTGCTCGATCATTAATCAGTCATACAGGCAACGTCGGAGACAAGAGTTGGGGAGTCATTCTATTAGTTTAAATCTACTCCCCAACTAATTGAAGATACCATGCTCCTGATTTCCAGTTTACCGGTCACGAGGGCTAGCAGTGGTTCCAAGGTAACGACGTCCGTCTAGCAACCATACAACCGGGAATGTGATTATCTTTTACAACGACCACCACCGTCCTGATTTCAGTTTCACACGGAAACAAATACTCTATGATGCGGAAACCAGGAAGTTAATTTAACGTTAACTAAATATTATTAGAGCTACACGGGGGAAAGTTTAAGACGACTTTCGCGTGATACAGTTATCACACCCAAATGATAAACCGACGTTGTTGGCGTTGGAGCGCGCTCAAGGCTGGCAGATTCAGGGTGTAAACGTCTCATCACCATGCTAGGTTAAAAAGGTGGCGCAGATATGCATAAATATGACAACCTCAAGTAAGGGCACACAATATTGTGCGGTTCGCAATTGAACCAATCAGACGTGTTCATTACCTGAATTCCAGGTGTTTCATTGCCGAAATGGACGACACATTCGGGTCAGTGGTGGCCAAATCTTCTATCTGATCTAAATCCACCGGACGCGTCGAATCCGCTTCATCTTTACTCAGCGCACATGGTCGATCATCATCGCCGCACACAGGATTCGTCTCTCGGCGCGCGAAGGTCTCGTTTGCCCAACGTGCCAATGTGGTTAACTGCAATGCACGGGAATAGCAAGCGAACGCAGCTGCCCAAATCGGACGATACAGTACACCATGCTGGTCCAATGTGGTAGGCTTATTGTGATCTAGGTGTTTGTGAATTAGCCACGTTCCTCGCTCCTTAAGACGCCAAGCACGGGTATACCAGTTGACAGCCAACGTTGGATTCCAAACCGCTGTGGTCGTCGTATCATCACTCGACGGTTCTGTGGGGGAGGAGGACTTGGAGGGTGAACAAACAGCAGGATTGCGTACGTCCACCACTCTCAGAGTTAACGTGAACTGCTGTTGTGATAGGGGAGAAACGGGAAATAAAAAAGGCACCCAGTTAGAGGTGATCACGAGGCACATTGAAGTGCACGCAAGTGAACATCGAACCGAAGTAACGTATAGTACATGAAACACTCACGAGATCACATCATCCACTTTCAGTATGAGTAATTTTCGCAGAAACACATGTGAACGCAAGCATTTAGGGTGCTTGTAATTAAAGCGAAACTGAACCAACAACGATTGCAGCATAAAAACGAGTTTGAAATAATTATAAGACAGCTAGCGTTGGACAAAATTTCGCGACCTTCCTATTTGGCCCCGTGACCGATGGTCACCAAAGAGGCGATGCAGAATGACTTTTCACGACGGATCGAATGACTACAGTCCACCAGCTTAATCTATATCCAAGTTGCGGGTTAAACTAAGCCATGGGAAATGCAGTTCTCAAGGCAATAGAAGAGTAAGATACTGGTCTACAATGATACAAAAATGAGCAGGAAAGTGTCAGGTATTTGAAACAGTTTACTAGCACATTTTTGTTGAACCTCACCTTATACTGTGTAGCAAAACAATCAGAAAGATGAGAAATTAACAAAATGGAACAAAAGTCACTGTCATTCCGCTTGAAATATATCAACAAGTGCTTTGCAACTGAAGTGTACATGGAAACTGAAAGAGTCTGCGGTGAATGCAGAAATTTAATAGTTTATCATACACAATTTAGCAGACTGATTTGCAAACCTCATTCACTGAAAGGCATACATACTATTGATTCAAATGGACAAAGCATCGCGCTATTAATGGTGATTACAGGGGCAGTTATCATCAGTGGCGGGAAGTTCAGTTTGCAGGGTTGACATGGCAGATCATGTTACTGGCACAACCAACAGAAGGAAGATGTTTCAATTTCCACAATCAAAACGGCAGTCCGTTAATGACCTGGAGACGAATTTCCCCGAGAAGTACAGAAATGGATGAAACGCTAACATCTTGCATCGACACCTTTGTGGCACATCTGCTGTGCGGATGCATCGTGAAAATTTCGTTATCCAAAGAAATGCGTTGTCGAGACACACAGTTTAGTAGAAGAAAGGGTGTGCTGAACAAATTGTCCCTCAATTCCGACGAGCCTTTTTGCCACAGATCAAAGCAAATCTCTAATCATGTGATCACACCATCAGGACATGCTAGTAAGGAACTAGTTGGATTGTGAATCACTTCTGTGTACTTGTGATTGGTTACCTACCAACTAGCAAAAAACTTCTGGCACCGTCACCCGTGTACGTGTATGTGAGGTTGCTCGTGGAACCGAACGGGATAGCCTGCTCGAACGAGATCTACCGTGTCAGACCGCAATGCCTATTCAGTTGATTGATTAAACCCATCTAAAAAGAGGCTGGCACTAACACTGTGGTTGACACAGACAGGGTACATGATGAACCAGAATGCATCCGCATGCATCCGTTCGACGTAAGTTAAGTCGTAGCATCTGGATGCTATTTAATCTATCTACATTCGGTCAATGCGTGCAACGCGGCAGTCAAAACACGCTTCAGTTTCACTTCGCGGAAAGTGCATCCTTTTTACATTCCACAATCCACGCTCTCAATTGTCTTGGTATTTCTCCAACGTGTTCAACCGGCTAATATGTAGTTTAACTAACAGATATAACCAGTGTGATCGTGTCGTTGAATTGAGTCCGGCACTTTTGTCAAACGGCGTCGTATAATGCTGTTCAGGAGGAAGAATGCACTAATACGGTAGCCCGTAATGACCTTCTTGAAAATCTCAGACGTATCTATTCGATAAAGCACTCTCTCTGATGCCGTTCACGCTTTCCGACTGAGATTATTTGATTGTGTACTTGGAGGACCCTACTCAGAGCCAGTGATTCAAGAGTCTGGCTCACTTGGCAATGTGAGGCGCGCCTAACATGAGGTCGCAATGGATAAGGCATCGCTGTTACGTCCAGTGGATGTATTCGACGCTAAACCAGGCTTCTGAACTATACCGACTGCAATGGACAATACGCCGATGGTCACAGTCAACCTTTTGGCTACAGGAGTACACTTTTATTTGAGGGTACATTTTCGAACCCTATTCTTCCTTCATCATCATCATAGACAGCAATACATCAGTGGTTCACATCAATGCTTAACTGCCACACAACCATGAAGAAAAAGCGAACCCTATATAGGAAGAGAAAGAAGGAAAAAGAAGGGGACGAGAAGGGACTTGACTACTGAAAATGATTACGTCCATATTCAAACATTCAACATCAAGGTGCCTACACCTTGCAAACAACACAACCGAGCTGCAAGTGAGAGTAAGGCGTCATCAGCGAGACAGCTTCCTTACGGCTTTCACTGCC